>PISX010011001.1:0-67494 GCA_004024625.1 Mellivora capensis | reverse complement strand
GCACCTCCTGGATTTTGATGCTTGTTCCCTTTGCCATATTAGGGAAATTCTCTACAATAATTCTCTCCAATATACTTTCTGCTCCCCTCTCTCTTTCTTCTTCTTCTGGAATCCCAATTATTCTAATGTTGTTTCGTCTTATGGTGTCACTTATCTCTCGAATTCTCCCCTCGTGGTCCAGTAGCTGTTTGTCCCTCTTCTGTTCAGCTTCTTTATTCTCTGTCATTTGGTCTTCTATATCACTAATTCTTTCTTCTGCCTCATTTATCTGAGCAGTAAGAGCCTCCATTTTTGATTGTACCTCATTAATAGCTTTTTTTAATTTCACCTTGGTTAGATTTTAGTTCCTTTATTTCTCAAGAAAGGGCTTTTATATCTCCAGAGTGGGTTTCTCTAATACCTTCCATGACTTTTTCAAGCCCGGGTAGAACCTTGAGAATTGTCATTCTGAACTCTTTATCTGACATATTACCAATGCCCGTATTGATTAGGTCCCTAACCTTCAGTACTGCCTCTTGTTCTTTTTTTTGTGATGAGTTTTTCTGCCTTGTCATTTTTTTCCAGATAAGGGTATATGAAGTAGCAAATAAAATACTAAAAGGGTGGCAAAGACCCCAGAAAAATTCCCTTTAACCAAATCAGAAGAGACCCCAAATCATGGGGGGGGGGGTGAAGGGGGTAAAAAGAAGTTCAGAAAAAAAAATTAAAAAAATAAAACAAAGAAAAAAGAAAACAAAAAACAAAGAAAAAAAAGATAAAAAAGAAAAATATATATAGATATTAGACTGGTGACTAGAACAGGGTCACCCACTTAACTGTGGGGAATTTGGTCTCTTAGAAGAAAGTACCTCCCAAAATTTTAAAGAATGAAAAACGTATATAAGGTTAAGCACAATGAAAGGATGGAATATGCCTATAAAGATGAAAAACAAAAAAAAAATTTTTTAATTTCTAAAAAAAGGAGTTGATATACTAAGTTGGTTGGGAGAATAAAGAAAAAGAGAGTGGAGAGAATTTTCTCAGGCTGGAGACCAGAACAACCTCGGAGCTAGATTTGGGGTATATTTTGATCCACTAAAGGAAGTTGTACCCCAAATTTTTTAGAAGAAAAAACCCTTATGTGAATACAAAAAATAAAGTTAAATACTATGATGGATAAAATATGACTATAATAATGAAGGTTTAAAAAAGATTATTATTTTTTTGGAAAGGTTTTGTTAAGATAGACTAAAAAAATGTTAAAAAAGAAAGGGGTAAAATTTTTAAAAAATTTAGCAGAAAAAGCAAAAAGAAAAAAAATAAAATTGAAGAAAAAATTAAATTAACTGCAAGACTAAAGAATCATGGGGAGAAAGCCATGAATTCCGCACTTTGCTTTCTCCTCCTTTGGGATTCCGCTGCTCTCCTTGGTAAATGAACTTGGTCTTGGCTGGATTTCTTGTTGATCTTCTGGGGGAGGGGCCTGTTGTAGTGATTCTCAAGTGTCTTTCCCCGAGGCAGAGCTGCACCGCCCCTACCAGGGGCCGGGCTACGTAATCTGCTTGGTTTCGCTTTCGGGAGCTTTTGTTCCCTGAACGCTTTCCGTAGAGTCCTGAGGACGGGAATGAAAATGGCGGCCTCCCAGTCTCCGGCCCAGAGGAGCCGAGAGTTCGGGGCCCCACTCCTCAATGCGCCCTCAGAGAAAAGCCCCAATGACTCCTGTCTCCCCGGCCTCTGGCTGAGCTCTGAGGTCACCCAGCCTGCAACCGGTTCAAGGTAACCCCGAGCTCACTCCTTGGCTCTGTCTCTGTAGCCGGCTTCCCCGCTCCGATACCTGCGAGCTCTGCAACACTCAGACACCCCCGATCCTTCTGTGACCCTGCGGGACCTGGGGCCACGCTGACCCCGTGTGGGCTTCACCCCGGTTTAGCCTCTGGAGCAATGTCCCTCAGTGGAGCAGACTTTTAAAAGTCCCAATTTAATGTAAATTAAAACTATATTGAGATACCACTATACGTTCGAATGACTACAATTTAAGCCTGATCATATCAATCGTTCGTGTGAATGTGAAGCCACTGAAATTCTCATACACTGGTGGTGAGTGTGTAATATGGTAAAATCACTTGGAAAACAGTTTGTTTCTTTTTTTTTTTTTTTTTTTTTTTTTTTTTTTTTTTTTTTTTTTTTTTTTTTTTTAAGATTCCATTTATTTATTTGACAGAGAGAGAGAGAGAGATCACAAGTAGGCAGAGAGTCAGGCAGAGAGAGGGGGGAGCAGGCTCCCCGCTGAGCAGAGAGCCCGATGCGGGGCTCGATCCCAGGACCCTGAGACCATGACCCGAGCCGAAGGCAGCGGCCTAATCCACTGAGCCACCCAGGCGCCCCAACAGTTTGTTTCTTAAAAAATTAAACATATCTTTCATATGACCCCCCCCAAAAAAAGTCCTGATTTAGTGCTCTGTTGCTCAGCCGCTTGCCGGGAGCCAGCCCCTCCCCCACGGTCTATCCTCTCGTCGCTTTCGATTCACTTCTCTGCCGGTCCTACCTTTCAGAAAGTGGTTGATTTTCTGTTTCCAGAATTGCTGTTCTTCCTCTCTTCCATCTCTCGTTGGATTTGTAGGTGTTCACAATGGTTTGATAAGCTATCTAGCTGATCTCTTGCTACCCGATGTAGTCTCAGCTGCTACTTCTCCGCCATCTTGACTCCTCCTGAAATATTACAAATTATTACTTTTTTTAAAGATTTTTACTTATTTACCTGACAGAGATCACAAGCAGGCAGAGAGGCAGGCAGAGAGAGAGGAGGAAGCAGGCTCCCTGCTGAGCAGAGAGCCCGATGTGGGGCTTGATCCCAGGACCCTGGGATCATGACCTGAGCTGACGGCAGAGGCTTTAGCCCACTGAGCCACCCAGGCGCCCCAATATTACAAATTCTTAAGAATTTCCAGGAAGTTTCAAAAGTTGTTTTTGGAGTAGTAAAATTACTGAGTAGACTTAAGCTGAATATTTCTGATACAGTTGCCATCTTTTGGTATTATTATTATTGGTGTGTATAAAAGTACACATTTATAGCAGGTTTCGTAATTCTTATACTTAAGTGATATATTTATAGTTTATGTACAGTTAACACATTTTGATAAAAGAAAGTTTCAGACTCCTATTATCAGGAATTTAATACATTAGTTTTTATCCCCAGCCTGGATTTCTTTAAAAGAATAAATGAGCTCACACAGTTATTTATATCTCACATGAATTATTGTTCCTGAATTTCTTCAATCTTTGAATATTCTTCTGTATATTACAGATAAGTGTCCAAGCTCTTAGTTCTGTTGGTAAGATTATAGATATTAGTTTATCTTCTTCAGCGATACACTAGAAGTAAACTATTAAGCAGGTCGTAACACCAATGAAGCATTTAGTTTATTTTTTCGAAGTAAAGATTAAATGAGAGAAGAGTAATACTAAAATTTAGTAAATTTTATTCATCCTACTTTTTACTAGCAGAAGGAAAGTTGGTGTTGCCATGTGATTTCATAAGAAACAAACCACTGAGGTTTACTTATTTATGAGTTATTTGGGTCAAATATGTTTCATTCATAGATGTTACTAATTACACAAATTGTGCTTACAAGAAGATACCAAAAAATATCTAAGGATTTATTCTTAACTGAGAATAAAATGGATCAGATATATATAAAATATTAACAGCAAATTATTTAGAACCAAGCACATCTACCTTAGGTATCTTGTTTATTTTTAATAAGAAACCATCACAGTTTGACAAAACATAATGTTTGAAATGTGTGACCTTTGAGAGAGATATTCAGAGTGGGGGTGCAAGGGGATGGGAGCAGATATCACTATTCTGCATCATTCTGTCCATGTGCAAACTCTTTCAGGATTACAAATCGCTAAAGACAGATAGAGTCATCTGTACACTGTTTGAGGAAGACATTTCCTCTCTTCTGTTTCCTATTTACAATTCCACTGGGTTCATAAAATGGTCAGATGCTACAGAGCCATGAACAAACTACAGTGCTTTTAATAGAGCCATTCATCTGCTCCTTTTGAAGGTTAGTGCTCTCTCTCGAGGGAGGGTTCTCAGATAATAAGAGGAAAATGAATGCCAGTTGAGCACCTGTAATCAAATTACTCTTAATTCCCTCAACTCTTGTCAGATATTGAGCTCCTCATATCGTTTCATAGGTGGGCATTTTACAGACCCCCACGGTGTAATACAGTTAGTTTCCTTTCCCGCTTCCCTTTCTCTTTCCTGTGCTCGAGCCACCATCCATCATGACTGGGTAAATCCTGTCAGACAGAAAGTCCCAGCCGTTCAAACAGTCAGACACGGAGCCAGACTGGTCTACTCATGCACCTGTCACTTCCCGGCATTCAGCTTGTGAGGAAGGGGGCCAAGAGAACATTTATGGAATGGATGCGGGCAACGTGCCCAGCGTGTCAACAGGCACAGTGTGGTTTCAGCCTCCGTCCTGGTAGGATGCTATATTGCTCCTGAAAAGATTCATAGTCTGCCCCACCCCCACCCCATCCCAAAGAAGGACTGATCTATGTAAAATGCTTGCTGTTTCAAATCTAGAGCAAACCATAATTTAGTCCAGACTCTCCCAGACCCAACGTGTCACGTGTAACCAAACGAGCACCGCACAAAGCACTGGGCTTCTGAGTCTTTCAGCTGCACCATAACTCATCCCTGCTATAAAGGCTGCAGAGGGAATTTGTAGAATGGGGTGAAGTGTTCCATTTCATTTGTATTGTATCACTTGGGATCTGAGATGAATTCGGGATGCAGCCGCAGACATGCTTGGAATTTCATTGATTTTATTACGTTGGTTGGAACTTACATATGCTTTATGGGATTGTTTTTGTTTAAATCTCAACTTTTAATGAATGTAGTTCACACATAACACGTGGAAAATAATGGTGGCTCATAGTGACTGAAGAATGGATAACACTGAGAGTATTTTTCTTTTTTATATGAAAGAACTTTTACCCTGAAAAGCCTTGAGTTGGGGGTATACACAAAGATGCAAATCTAAGACGTGTGCCATTTCTAATGAAAATATGGGTTAAACTATTTTCTAAAACCATCTGCAATCAGAAGTCATTTATCAGTTATGGCAAGATCAGTGTTAGTCTTGAAAACATGTTCCTCACTGGTGTGTTAAAAAGACACATTAAAATATTCCCCTTCAGAGAGATGTTTGTTAAGTCAGATGTAAAGTGGTATGTTTCTTGTTTTTTATCCACTTTGAGCAAAAGAGTTGCTTTTTCTTTCCTTTCTCTTCTCTTCTCTTCTTCTTTTCTCCTTTCCCTCCTTCTCTCCTCCCTCCCTGTGTTTCTTTCAATAAGGTCCAGGCACCAATTTAGGCTCTGAATTAAAATATTGAATAACACATATGCCACCTCTGTCCTTCTTGAATTTATGGTCTCATAGTTTCTAAGTATTTACCTATAGTGAAGGTGATTATACATGTAGAGAACATTACTGGGAGGAATTCTTTAACCAAGACATTTATATGGACTCTAAAAATTTGTGGGAATATGACTAAACCAGACTTTGCCAAGAGAATGATACATGTATTTTAATATTCTTCCTTTCATAAAGGCCCAAGCACATGCATTCTGATACATATATGCTGTTTATTCTCCCTGTGGACCTGGGTGGAACACATCAGGCAATAATGTCTTTGCTGTTTGGATCTTGTGTGTCTACACCTCTCATCCCATCCTGTTTTGTTGGGATGATCATTCTTGCTCCAGGGTCTCATTTG
Organism: Mellivora capensis; assembly: GCA_004024625.1. Taxonomy (NCBI): domain Eukaryota; kingdom Metazoa; phylum Chordata; class Mammalia; order Carnivora; family Mustelidae; genus Mellivora; species Mellivora capensis. The sequence continues at coordinate 61,720 of PISX010011001.1, read as the reverse complement.
AACTGCTTCATTCTTTCATTTGTTTAAACCAAGGCTTTGTCATTTGATTGCAAAGAAAGTCATTAATTCTTCCAATACTTTTAAAAAATGCTGGGTGGTTATTGACAGGCTAATACCAGCTGCTCTATTTCACTTTTCCATTGTTTTTCAATATTTGATTATCCAAGGACATTTGAAAGCATACCTATTTCTCACACTCTTCATAAATGTGAAGGTATATTTGTCATCTCTCCAGTGGTCATTTCCATCTTATTTCTTGCCGACAAACCATAGACTTTGTTCACCATTTTATGAGTGTCTGTGTACCTCTGGAAAAGCAGCTGGGGGTAGGAGGGGGAGAATCTTGATTGGTCCAAGCCAATTAATGGCCTCATTTCCATGAAAATTAATTGATCAAGGTATGGTCATGTGACATAATTCTGACCAATGAGATGTTAGGGTTATTCTGAAAAGATTTTCCAAATTTGTTAAAGAAGCAAATGAGAGGGATATTTCCTTTTCTTTCTCTTGACATCGTTCCCTTCATATGATTCCCAGAACTGAGATAGCCATCTGAGGATCTTAAAGAGAACAAACCTAAGACAAGTCCAAACTCTGGAAAATCAAATAAGGCATAGGAGAATCTGTGTCTTTGAAGATATGTTTGCTTACCCAGCCCTGGAATTACCTGACTTACACACACATTTTATTATATGAGATAATACATTACATTTTGTTATATGAGATAATACAACATATACTTACTGTTTACTTTGCTATGTTTTGTCTTATGTGGAGTCAAAATATATGCTAAGTCACATACCTTTCTTTAAAGATATTTGAGATTTTAAAGTGTAATGAATGTCATGACCAAGATGAAATCAACCCAACTCTGAACTTGAAATATATTTTTACTTTGATCGTTTGATATCAGCATAAGAATTGAGACTATGTGCCTATCATAAGTGTTCACTTCCTAGGTTGTATGGGATGTAAATGACAAGATGGATCACTTTTAATATTGTACCTATGCTGTTTTGTTTCCAACTGCACATGTACCATTTTCTAAACTCTTCCAACTCCTGTCCTCTTAGAGAATTATAGCTCTACTATCAGGTATCCGGGTCTCTCGCTTCTAGGCCTGCGGTGATGAGATAGATGTTTCACACTCCATTGACAGGAAATCACATCCTGCTGGGAATACTGCTAAAAACAAGATGCCCATGTTCATCTCACAAACACTCACTGCATGTACCTCTTAACTTGTATAAGCAGAGAGCTTATGGTGACCAACTTCCCTGCTCCGTGGGGAAGACCTAGGAATGAGGCCAAATCGAAGAAAAGTGTTACCAAGATGGAGAGCCACAGAGTCCTGTGGATATTTTTGAGCTGACAGATTTAGCTGTGCCTAAAGTTCACTCTACTCAGTAGTCTCATTTACGTGGGTTGAGTTATCTTTACTGTCAAAGGCAGATTTATGGCCCTTCGAGACACCCACATCCCAATTCTCAGACCTGAGAACATGTTATGTGATGTGGCAAAAGGGACTTTGCACATGTATTTAAGAATACACACCTTGAAATACAGAGATTATCCTGGATTTAATATGTGAACCAAGTCTAATCACGTGAACTCTTAAAAGCAGAGAAACTTCTCTGGCTTCAGTAAGAAGATTTATGGAGCAGAAGGGGAAAGTCAGAGAGATTCCAAGAGTGAGAAGGATTCAGTGGCTGGATGCCTACGTGGAAGAACCAGAGAGCTGGGCCTCTAGGAAGTAGGAGTGGCCCTCAGTTGAGATCTACCAAGAAAGCAAGGACCTCAGTCCTACAACCAAAAGGAATATTCTGCCAACATTCTGACTCAGTCTTGAAGTGATTCTCCTCCAGAGCTTTGCAGTTCGATCCTAGCTGGCTGACACCTTGAGTTTGGCCTATGAAACCTACAGTGGAGAAATTAGGCAAGACAACCCAACCTTCTGACATGCAGAAATATGAGATAATCAACCTGTTTGTTGAAGTTGCTTAAGTTCGTGGTCATTTGTTACAGCAGCAATAGAAAACTAACAAGAGTTACTAAGTAGGGTTTTTTTTTTTTTACTGTTACAAATGAAAGGGCCTTGATGAATATAATATTATTTTTAGACCCAAATATATTGCAATATTGGAAGAAAATACATCAGGTTTTATTTTGAGTATGAAGTAGCCACAGTCTTGGGAACAATATAGAAACTTTATTCTGACATATATTTAGGTTTTCGGGATCTTGTGGGTAGTTTTTATTTTTCTCTTTATGATAGAAGAGCAGATATCTTGAGAATAAAAACTGCATCCCAGGTTGAAAATAAGTCAGCTGAAAGAACACATTTGGAGTACTGGTTTGACACTGGAACTTGATGCAGGGATAAGTGAGGACATTAACAGGTCAGAAGCAGGTTCATCAGAAAAGACTCAGAGGCTCAAGCACAGGCCTGGGCAGGGGAAAATTCCAAGGAGAAAGGGCTGATCAAGAGGAACTGAGCAGAACCAAAGGAAGATGAGATCACTCAGCCTGATTTGGCAGCTTTGGAGGGAAGAATTTAAACAGAAACCAAAAATAAAAATCTTGGAAACTAGACTCATCATTTCAAAGCTGAAGTAAATAAAGGAGATAGTGGAGAAAATTCAAGTTATGTCAAGCGAGGTGTTGAATTTATGTTAAGTTGTAGCAAAATGAAGTGGTGCCAAACAAGGCTACTCACCTCAGTGTTGAAGACTTTTACCAGAAGTCGGGCACAGAGGCATGTGGCACCTGCAGGGCTGACCTCGGCTTCTCAGACTCCAGCCCCTCACAGCAAAGACAGGCATTCACCATAAATCACACAGTTAGCGCGAACTAGCAGACTGATGCAGCATGGCCCAAGTTCTCAGGCACACCGCATATAAGCACTATTATAAGACAGAATGTTCCAAGACTCAGAGCCCACTTCCCAGAAGCTGGCCAAGGGCCAGTCCTGAAGACAGGTCCTTTGGGGGGAGTGTACAGGGTTTGAGCAACCCAAGCCTGCTGTATTAACCCTTTCCTGCACAGGCTGTTCTGTATCAGAGCCCTTGGGTTATATGGACCAATGAGGTTGTATTAAGAGTGATGGGATTTTTTTTTTAAGATTTTATTTATTTATTTGTCAGAGAGAGCGAGCACAGGCAGACAGAGTGGCAGGCAGAGGCAGAGGGAGAAGCAGGCTCCCTGCCGAGCAAGGAGCCCGATGTGGGACTCGATCCCAGGACGCTGGGATCATGACCTGAGCCGAAGGCAGCCGCTCAACCAACTGAGCCACCCAGGCGCCCCAAGAGTGATGGGACTTTTTTATAAGCCAGTTCACAACATGCTGTGAGTGTATCAAGCGAGAACTCTCTTCGGTGGAAGCACGTATCAACACAAGATGTCTCTTCTGTGCAGAAAAAGAGGAGCAGGGAAAGGATGTTCCATGGGGCCACAGCCTCTACCCAGACTGGAGTCTCTAATCCTAACTGTGGTAACAGCGTAGCAGCTCAGTTTCTCATGGGCCACAGATGCTGACGAAAAACCCAAAGGCCCATGTAGTAGCAGCTTCAGAGGCTGTGGGAACCACATCACCTCTCAGTGCTTCCTGTCCTTGCTCATGTTGTAACTCACATAAAATATGTGATAATACATGTTTTACATATATTTACACATAATACACATAATTACACATAGTACATATATTTACACATAATACAAAAATATGTAAAATATATGTATGGCTGAACAGAAAAGGCCACTGTTAGCCAGAGGAAACCAACCCAAAGACTGAAGGTACCTCAGACCTTGCCCAGGCATCCAAGGGCTGAGAGGATCCACGAGCTGCCCATCTGCCAAATATTAGCATCTTAATCGGCTCAGAAGCCATAGCATGTTCTGAGGGTTTGCCTCCTAGTCTTTGGTGTGATAGCTCTCACCCTGTGAAGAAAAACTTCTCTTTCTCCCTCAGAACTGTGTGCTTTCTTAGAACATTTTACCCCAGTCACACAAGGATGTAGGAGTATGAATTTACTTATTTCCCCTATTAGAAGACAATATTTTTATATCACCGTGCTGATTACAATAGTGGGTTCCATGTTGGGACTGTGTGGTCTCCTGGGGGAAAAAAATCACAGAGACAGAGGGAAAGAGGTAGAAAGGAGGGAGGGAGGGGAAAGAGGGAGGGAGAAAAAGAAGAAACTATATTGACTTTGCTTTGGGGGATTCATGAAGAGTCACAAAGAGTTACTTGTTTCTTGTGCATGATTACAGGGGCTGGCTTGGTACTGATGTGCTAGCAATTAAAGAAACTGTTTCTACTTGTGTCTTCAAGGAGTTCATATTTCACTGGAGTTGGGGTGGGCAGAAGACAGACAATTTAAAAAAAAGGTTAATGAGGGCTATTCTAGTGGAAAGCTTGAGACTATTGAATGGGAGAAAAAGCATCTTGATATTTGCCTTGTTTAAAAATATATATATTCCACTGCATACCTTTAACAAGTTACTTTGAGTTCTCTTTCTGTTTGGGGATTTTGGGGTCTTGGAAGCTTGAAAAAGATTAGGCTGAGGCACCTTTGAAGATGTCCACTGTCCATGCTTGGTGAAGAGCCCCTTGAGCACAGCAGCCCAGGACCCTAGCCAGTTGGGCAGGGGGTACTGTGACTGAGATTCCCACTGCAGCATTACAAGATCTGCTCTCAGACTTAGCTCTTCTTTAAGCTCAGCATGTGTTAGAGCTGTTCATAATGGGTCAAGAGTATCAAAGCAGAGAGAACTTTAAGAATATTATGTCTGGAGTGGCACAAATTTCTTAGTCACAAACATGTGCAATAATATACCTTTCATAATTTCTCTAATGTAATGTAGCTCTCAAGGTCATTTCAGTTGATGGTGCAAAACATAATTTTGTCAGTTCAGGGTAAGCATACACTCATCCGGACTCACTTAAACATGCATTTAAATCCAGTCAATTGAGAATTTTAAGAAGCTTTTCAGGGCTTATATTCAACAATAGCATGATCTCCCTCCCCCTTCCTTCTGTCCATGGTGGCCTCCACAGACAGAGGGACTGGGAGCTCGGAGGGGAGAGGAGATGGGGCTTGTGTGTATCATGGCCTCCACAGCAGAGGCTGCTCTTAGTCACTCTCTGAATCCCTGGATGTTACATAAGATGTAACTCGTCTCTTTTGGTCTTCATTTCTCCGCAGTCATTCCCACTACTCAAGAATGAGGTCCACCCATTCTGCATTTTACTGATTAATCCCTCAAAATAATATCCTGTGAAAGAGTGGTATTAAATTATTTGCAGATAAAGTGACTTGCCATTGGGACTTGACTCTTTGTCCTATGAGATCCCCTCTCTCTTACGAGCTATCGGCATTCTGAGATGCATCACCTTTAAGAACTGATCATTCAGTGTCGACTGAATGTCTGATATTCCAGTGCCCCCACTTTCCCGAAACTGGCAGCTATAGGTCTGTGGAGCAGGAATTCAGTGATCTTCCCTCGTAACTAGGGAAGGAGTGGAAAACAGATTCTAAGTGAAGGCTAGTTGTTAGGATGTTCTGGGAACACAGGCTATACTTCACAGAATGGCTCCTGAGTTCTGAACAGAAGCACTCTTGCCTTATCTTCTGCTCTTGTATTAGAAACTCCCTTTTCTCCTATTCAGCCAGATGCTCCTTATATTGAAGCTCAACAAATTACTTAGGGCATAGGAGAGAACCAACAGGGTTGCCATTAGAGAGTTAACAGAATGTTTGGAAAATTAATGGCATGGTGACAGTAAGGTGATTGCGTGCTAATCTTACTGCAAGTTATAATTATACATTCAGCATATATATGTAACACCAAGCCAAAAGGAATGGGACATTCATTTAAAGGAATTACTCTTTAGCAAAAGCTTGCATAAATTTAAGCTAAATTATAAGCAGCATGTGCCTAGGCCTTTTAGTAACTGCATTGGCTATTATTTGCTTTGCAAATAATGCAAATAATGGTGGCTCTCTTCTGTTAGACTGGTATAAGGTGCGGGACAGATAGAGAGGATCTACTTTCAAGTGTGCTTTCCTTCCCGTAGATCAAGGATTTGCAAACTTGTTTTGTAAAAGGCCAGACAGAAAATGTTTTGGGCTTTGTAAACCGGACTATCTCTGTCACAACTACTCAGTTTTGCCTCTGTAGCATAAAAGAAGCTGTAGACAATACATAAACAAATGAGCATGACCATATCCCATGGTTGTGAGGGCTGCCACGGGGCCAAGTGACTATGGTTTGCAGATCTCTGCCGTAGATGGGAAAGCAGTCCTTTCCCAGTTTTGTTTGGGGAAAACCCGTTAATGACACTTCTCAGTCCTCAGGACCAGGCTTCATTTCTTGTCCCACTTTGTAATTCACACACGTGGCAGAATGCTCCGTACATAGGAGGCATTTAAGTTCTTTTTCCAAAAAATTATGAACTTTCTTTGACTCTGTACAAATGAGGACACATTTCCTGCCTCTTTTTGGCACGTGTCTGTGGTCCAGAGCAGATCTGAGACATATGGAGTACTCCTCAGTGGTGAGGTAACAGACACCAGTATTGACAACTAGAACATTCTTTATGAAACAGACCAGACTCTAGACGTGACGCATTCAAATGCCGAGGTTGAGTCTTTTCTGAAGTTGACATTTTTCAAGTATGTATTCTTTATAGATAACTTAAAGTATGTATCACCTAAGAACTGTTCTGGATAGTATTAGTTCATGCCAACCGTACGTTGCCATTTGGAGGCTGCTTTTGGGAGGCATATGACAATTATTATTTCATTAACCCTAAAGGATGGAGCTGTGGCTTCCTCTAAATTTTATTTTCTGGTCTTTGTTCCCTCTGATTACCATTGTTCTTATGATTGTTAGAGGGCATGCAAAAATACCGTTCTGATACTTTCATCCCTTGTAAAGATATATCTATTTGTAGTTGACATTGGGAGCATTTGGTTTTGTTGTCATGGTTAGTTATCAGTGGAGCTAAAATTGCTAAAAGATTGCAAGGGATTTAAATGCCAGCATTTTATTCATGGGAGACACTGACACTTTCCACATGGGGCAAGATGAAAAGTCCCTTATTTTCTTCATTGTGATCCAAATTAAAGCAAAGTTTAATTAAAGTTTCATTAAAGAAAGATCTTTTGTAGTCCTGGGAAGCATCTTTTTCTTTGAGCCAAATATGTTTTAGAATGACACACTTTCATCTCAAGTTTTTAACATTTTTCTGAGGGAAGAAAGGGAATAGATACAACCATTAATGAGGTGTGATGTGGCTCAGCCAAGAGTATAAAGCACCAGGTGTTCCATCCACTCTCATCTAGGCTGAATAGACTGTGGTGCAACACCTATAAGCTTTCCTGACTGACAGTGTCTTACCATGTTGCCACCTCAGTGACCTCTGATAGGGTGTTACTCCTCTAATTGGGCTTCCCATTGCATTCTCTTCAGTTTTACTGTTGTTCTTTCACATAAACCTTTTTGATGCCAAATCTCCTCCCAACATCCTCTCCTCCATTCCTTCACTGTCTGCCCCCAACCCCCTCCTTCATCTTTTTTCGGAATGAAACACAGCCTGTTAGTGTTAATCTCCTTGGAAACATTATATAACTCTTTTTTTTCTCACTTTCAATATTTCAAACATGCATTTTTTTTCTCTATTTGACCTCTGACATTACTTCTTGCAAATGAATTTCAGCATTTTCGGGTGGGATTATATGAAAGGGGGTACACAATGGACAATAAGAATACAGATCAAATTCACACACTTTCTTAGCTCAGGTTTCCCTGGGAAACAGACTCTGAGGCAAAAATATGCATGTAGGAAGGTTACTGGAGAGTGCCCTGGGGAACAGTGTCTATGAGAGCATAAGGGAGTCAGGTTATACAGAGAGAAGTTAAACTGTAAGACAGCTGCCCCTGAGACTTCAGAAGACCACAGGGAGCTTTGCAGCTGTGAGGACCCTTTACAGATATTCTTTACTTAGCCAATTCTTGAATGCAAGAAGAGGGCAGTCGTTTGGACACAGAAGTTCTCTGTGGGTGAGAGGAATCCCTAGCACTCGCCCCCTTAAACTTGAGAACACCAACCTCAGGATCTGTCTCCTGATTGTCTCTTGATTAATAGGCTTATAACTTGGGTTAAGTCACTGTTTAATCCAGTTAGGGTCATGTGGGTCTAATAAGGAAAGAAAGGGACAGTACCCCAAAGGAGCTGTCATAATTAGACAACATGTAATGGAAAGGAATAAATTCTAAGAGTCCTTGGTTAAGGAGATGAGATCGTAAGATTGGGTAGGGGAGTGTTTATATGGGCACACTCTTCTGAGATACGTAGGATTTAAAAGTCCTGAGAAAGATCCCAGGAGATGTGATAGTAAACTAGCGATTAGCATGGTTCATAGCAACATGAAAAAATGATGGTCCATACTAAGTGCCATTGAAATGCCAGAAGTGCCTTGGCAGATGGTGAAGAAAGGAACTGAAAGACTCAAGAAGGTGGGTGTACTACAGTTATGTAAAGCTGGAAGACCCATCAGATGATTATGTTTCAGGGAAAGTCCATAGGGAAGCCACATGTGAGAGGAGCACAAATATCAGTAAAAAGCTTAATGGTGGCTCTCTTCTGTTAGACTGATTGTAGGATTAAATAGGCATTTCGGAACAGATAGGACCCTGAAATAGCAAAGGCCAAGGGGAAATTCTTATATGTAGAAAACCAAGTGGATGCAATTATCACTAGTTGGCAGGATTGGAGTGATAGCCAGGGAGACCTGATTTGTAGAGAATTTTGGAGATACTTTGGAACATCCCCAGAGACAAAATATACGTGTGGCTAACATGAGTACTACTCAGTTTGAACCATCAGAAGAAAGCCAGGATAGATGACTCAGAGACTTGAAGGTTCTTGTCTTAAGGAATTATGGTTTACTTGGTTTCGGAACCAAACTGATTTTCAGACAGGAAACCAAAGAAAGGATGTTGTAACACTGTAGCAGGATATACTGTGGTAATTCCCTCAACCACCTCGGAAAGAGATCTACATTCAGTTATTAGGCTGACTATATACTGAGGAAAAGGAAAAACTGAAACGTTGTTAGAAGTGTTAGGTTTTATGTCCAAGTTGCTATCAGTACTTTGAAGTATCATGGCTCCCCTGTAAGAGTGGAAGCATTTCAGGGCCAAGTAATAACAGCATTCTTTTTTTTTTTTTTTTAGATTTTATTTATTTGACAAAGACACAGTGAGAGAGGGAACTCAAGCAGGGGAAGTGAGAGAGGGAGAAGCAGTTTCCCGCTGAGCAGGGAACCCAATGTGGGACTCAATCCCAGGACCCTGGGATCATGACCTGAGCCAAAGGCAGAAACTAAAGGACTGAGCCACCCAGGCACGCCAATAACAGCATTCTTGACCAGTGTCTGGCTTACAGTGGGTCCATTGGGTCAGCTGACTTATCCAGTGGTCATTTTCCTGGCCCTTAAATATTCAGTTTAGATTGATATATGTCATAGTTGGCTAACTATATATGAGTAAAAATACTCATATTGAGTTCTTGGCCTATAGCATATGACCCTTAATTTTGGGGAAGTCCAAATAGAAGCCTGTGAAATTTTACTCCCCTCCCCCTATCAAAATATAAATCAAAACAAAGCATCCCAGAATTGGGGGAGGGATTAAAGTAGTGCTACCTTTAAGGATCTAAAGCAGTGCTGACAGAACTTTCTGTAATGATGGAAGTGGTTACCAAGCACTTGAAACATGGTTAGTGTGACTATGAAAATGAATTTGTAATTTCATTTAGTTTTAATTGGATCAAATGTACATAGCTACATGTACTTAGTAGCCATCTTATTAAACAGCACAGATTTAAGAGATACAGGATGGCAACCTCATCTTGTTTCCATTTAATTCGCTGGTTTGGCCACTGGAAAAAACCTGTTGGGTCTGGGGTACCTGGGTGGCTCAGTCAGTTAAGCTTCTGGCTCTTGATTTCAGTTCAGGTCTTAATCTCATGGTTGTGAGATTGATCTTCACATTGAGCTCTGGGCTGGGCATGGAGCCTGCTTAATACTCTCTCTCTCTCCCTCTACCCCTCTCCACCTTGTGCTCTCTCTCTCTGAAAAAAATAAAAATAAAAACCAAAACAACAAAAATCCATCCAATAACAACAACAAAAAAACCCTTTTGTGTCCTATAAAATGAAAGTAAGCTACTGCACACTCAGCTAAGTGATATCTGTAAATGCAGCTGCCATTCCAGATGTGTTATTTTTGTAGAGCCATTTAACATGGCCTCAAGTCCATGGTCTGAGGATAATAATTTGGCAAATTCTTTCATCTATTCCAGTCAGAAAGTAGGATTACAATTTGTGTTTACACGGAAGAGGCAAACAATATGCAATTGTAGATTTGCTCTAGTGCTGTTAACTCTCCTGCCCTCTGCCATAACATAATCCAAAGAGATCAGGACCATCTGGATATCCTGCAGAATGCACCGATCTACTACATCCGCAATAAATAGGACAAATATGCCTTCTGTGAATCTTTCCTGAGAGTTGCTGTCAGAGAGTTTAAAAACATCATTGAGCCTCTGGAACTTGCCATATGACTGTTTTGTTGCTGTTGTTTTGAGTTTTGTTTACTAATAAGTGTTTACATGAGTACCAAACTTGGATTGAGACTTACTTTCTGTTTGTCCCTTCACCTGGCATCCAGGTGGTGGGGGAGAGGCCTATAGCACTATCTATCTCTTACTACTACAGAATCTTTCTGCCTGCCAAAAAGAACCTAATAATGGGAAATGAACAAATTGGCTGGTCAGTTTCAATAGGCTGTGTATATCCAGGCTGGTAAGGTCTGTTCCTTCAATGAAAAACGGAAGTTCTGGGATATTTTTCATAAAAACCAGGACAAGTAATTTAGAATTAGCACACCCTCTCCTACGTATATTGAATAATTTGAACTAGCTGGTTCTCTTTTAGGGTTAGCCATTAGTCATCAAAACATTTTTTATTAACATAGTTACTTCATATTTTATTATAGATACATTATAAATATAAATATTATATTATGCTTAATGTTTAGTGACTTCATAATCATATTTTCCAAGACAAAGTAAATCTTAATTTTCAACATATTGCCAGATTTTGTCTTATGTGGTCATATGCTTGGAAGTTTCTTTAGGTGACAAATCTCATCTACTTTGTGAGATTTTGAGATTCCTAACCAATAGGGTCTATAAGAATATCATTACTTTTTATAGTCCTGATCTTTATTCCTTGGGTCCATTGTGATTTCATTTGCTAGTCCACAATTTATGCATTATGTATTAAAATTACATATTATGCTTTAAAAATAGTATTTGATTAAACTGCAAGGCCCGGTTACTTTTTTATGCTTCATATACATTTGGTCTGTATAAAACATCAGTGATATCCCTTGTGTTTGTTATACTTATAACCTTGTATTTTTAGCAACTGTTCATACTCACCATAGTTTTTCTTTTAAAATGACCTTGTGAAACCCATTGTTACGTAGCCATTCTGTGACTAAGATTCCATTACACGATGGAGCTGGCTGATGGCTGAAGTTTGAGCAGACACAGCTGGTTGTTACAGCTGTGGGTCACAGCACGCTACATCAGACCAAATGTTCATTTTGTAGACACTGCTGAAATCTTTCAGTGATGGAAGTCCCATTGACTTTGAACAAAATGTACCCAAGTGCCTCTTCAATGAGCACGCTAGAGAGGTGAACAAAAACCCAGCACCCGACATTTCTATGCCTGTAGAAAGTGGAGTTATAACTAAAGTTTAAATTGGAAGGTTAAAGCTTGGGCACCAATGAAGTGGTCATATCAGACAGTACTACAATCTTTCTCTTCTGAAACTTCAAGGTACCAATGTCTAAATAGAAAAGAATGCGGATTAATCAACTAGAATGAAATGTTGTTGCCGTGTCATTTCAAAAGAGCTTGTCTGAAGGTACCCCAATCAAATAGCATTTTCTTCAAAGGATGCAGCAATTATCTCTTCCCAGTACACAAATTCTAAAGTTTTCTCTTTATGACCACTTTAACATACATGTGCTTGAAAAGACTCTTGTAAAGGGACATTTTATGGATCAAGCCCTATTTTACCAGCCTTTTTCTGTAGCTATAAAATTAGCACAGTTGTGGCATCAAAAGTGATGAGGCAGGAAGAAAAAATTACAAATAAGGCAGTTGTGGTCTTTAGACTTTGATTCTTCCAACTGTTGTGCCTCTCCCTTCTCTTGGGTATGAAAGCTTCATTGCTTCTATTTCACACCTCCATCAAAGAGAGGAAAATATGAACAGAGAGATCTTAGAAACAGTGTTGGATGAGTAGAGGAGCTTATATTTTCCCAGAGGGAAATGCAAAAGGAAGCAAACATTTTTCTTTTACTTTTTAAAAGGATTTTTTATTTATTTGAGAGAGAGAAAGTGAAGGCATGTGTGGGGGCTGGGACAGAGGGAGAGCAAGAGAGACTCTTACACAGACTCTGCTCTAGGCATAGAGCCTGACTTGGGGCTGAACTCGGCATCGATCTCAGGACTCCAGGACTGTGACCTGAGCCAAAACCAAGAGCCAAGGGCTTAACCGACTATGCCAACCAGGTGTCCCAGAAGCAAACATTTTTCCATACTTCTCTTTCTCTTTGATGTTCTTGGGTACCTTATTGTTATAGTTTCATGTTCAATCTACATGCTAATAATTCTCATGTCAATATCTTAGTCATGTTACTGCTAATAATTGACTCCCCTTCAGAGTCTCAAGTATCCACTCCCCATCTAACACCTCCCATCTTTCCAGTTCATTCTTTCTCTATTTCTAATCTTCCAACTTAAGCAATTCCAAATACCAGTATCTACTAACTATGATCCTATCATCTTTTCAGTATCCCATGCCTATTTCATTTTCTTTTTCTTAGCCAACTTAAATTCCACCATCATCTTAACTACTTTCTTGCTAACATCTACAATGCTATTTCCTGTATTTTGTTTCATCATAACCTCTTAGCAAAACCAACCCTAAATAAATAAACATTATTCATACAATTGAGCATGACTGGAGGATAATGCATAGTATAGCATAATGCATATGCATAGCATAACTATAGTTTCACTTCAAATTCATGATCAGCAATTCAACAGTTGATCCCTAATAATGCCCAGCAATCTTACATTTCCATAGTGCATTCATTCACCCACTCTTCTAAGCAAATAATTAACATAATTTCCTCTCATCTCAAATCTTTAACACTTCTTCCTGGTCTTACTCACAGTTGAGAAATGATTTCATATCCTTTTCATTAAGAAAATTAAAGCACTTGAAGGAGCACTTGCCTGAATCCCATCCTCCCAACTACTACGGTCTTAGCAGAATATCCACCTACACGTTTCACCTTTCCTCTTACTGAGCTGGACCAGCCTTCTCTTATCCAATGCCAGACACTCCTCTAAGGTTCACAGCCTCTTCTCAGTCTCCCTCTCTCTTTCCCTTTCTCCTTCTCTTTCTGTCTCTCTCTTCCCATCCTTCCTATCAACGTGCAAACAAACCAGTTAACCTCATTATTAAAATCTGCTTTTCTTGATCCCACTTGAGCAAGTAGAGGTCACAAGGGGGTGGATTCCGCCTGCCCCCACTCCCATCCCACTCTGCCTATCACTCCATTTCTCTGCTTCACCTTGCAGAAATTTTTGTAAATTACAACAACAACAAAACCCCACAACTCTTGAAGCAGTTCTCTGTGTAAAGCCTCTCCATTTCTCCATGACCATTTAATCTCTTAAATCAAGTCCAGTCAGGCTTTTAACCCACATCTATTGAACAGAGATTGCTGTGTCACCTTTTCCACCTCGCCAGACTATGCAACGTAGACTCTTGAATTTCTTGTCCCCAACAAGCCTGTTTTTCTTGGTAATTTTGAATTTTTGTGTCACACACTGAACTACTCTTCTTTCTTCATAGATACGCTCTACCTGTTCAATCCCAACTCTATAAATTTCTGTTTCTCTTCCTTTCTGTTGCTCAGGCCACAAAACTTGCATTCATTCTTGACTCTTACCTTGATTTTACTCCCCATGTGTATTTCCTCAGCAAATCTTGTTGCTTCTAACTTCGAAATATATCCACAATCTATCTTTCTATGTATCTGAGCCATTATCATCTCCTGCCCGGATTTTTATAGAAGCCTCCTAGCGGATATCCCTGATTCTATCCTCTCCATACTTTCTTTTCTCAACATAGTAGCCAGTATGTCTTTTTTTTTTTTTTAAGATTTTATTTATTTATTTGACAGAGATCACAAGTAGGCAGAGAGGCAGAGAGAGAGAGGGGGAAGCAGGCTCCTGGCTGAGCAGAGAACCCGATGCAGGGCTCGATCCCAGGACCCTGAGATCATGACCTGAGCCGAAGGCAGAGGCTTAACCCACTGAGCCACACAGGTGCCTTTTTTACATGAAAGTCATCATTCTTCTCCTCAAAATCATTCAGACTAAACCAAAATCCTTATAGAAGCCGGTGAAGACCTACGTGGTTTGGATCTGTTTCCTCTTTCATGTCATCTCCCAGTTTTTGCGCTCTACTCACCTTCACTTCAGCCAAATTGGCTTCCTTACTATTTCTTGAATTTACCAGATACATTCCTGCCTCAGGCCCTTTGAACTGAATATTTCCCCTGCATAGTCCTCCATATACTTGTGTATCTTCCCCCATTCAACTTTTCAAATTTTTACTCAGAAATCAGTTTCTCAGCAAGACTGATCCTACCACTCCCTCTTTAATACCACACTTTCTTCCACCGCTATTCCCAAACACTGGTAGATCTGACCAGTTTTCCAGCTCTTCTTTCTTCTCCTTGCACGTATTATTTTCTATTTTATTTACTGATTATATTTATTTCTTGTCTCTACCTACTAATAGGTAAGTTCCATGAAGGCAAGCATTTTTGTCTGTTTAGAACTTCAGCATCTGGATTGTTGCTTAGAACATGGTACATACTCAGTAAGTAATTGTTAAATGAGTGAATAATGAGATCATATCTTTTCCCTAAGTATCTTTTGAGCAAGTATACTTGTCTGGCCTGGTCTGCCATGAATCCACACATAGCTGCACAGAAGTACTATCTACTCTGTAATCTAAGAGAATGACCCTTTCCCTCATGGAATTTCAAATATCTATAATGTTGTTGCACCTGGATGGCTCACCTGGTTACATGGGCAACTCTTGTTTTTGGCTGAGGCATGATCTGAGGGTCGTGAGATAGAGCCTTGCATCAGGCTCTGCACTGGGCATGGAGTCTGCTTAAGATTTCTCTCTGGTGTCTCTCTCTCTCTCTCGGCCCCTCCCCCACCTTGAGAATGCACGTTCTAAAAAATAAATAAATAAGTAAAATTAAAAGAAAATATCTATAATGTAAAATACATCATGAAATGTTTACTTACAAATATTTTGCTGACATCTGAATACCACTTACTACCTTAAACTCTAGTTATGTATATTTAATTTTTAATTTATATTTCTGAATTATTTAACCTAAAATGTTGTGACAACTTATCATTACTCTTTTTGCAGATGTAAGACATGTTATCATTTTGACATTATTGATTCATAAAATGGTAGTCTCTGATATTTTTCTATATTCCCATTACTTATCGTCTCTCTTAGTGATAACTATTCTTCTAAATTTAGAGTGTTTTATGTTTAAATGTGATTCTATACTTTTGCCACATATATAGTCATAAAAATGTGGGGTGTTTGTTTATAGTTACAATTTTTCATAAATACTACCATCCTATCTATAGTCTTTGATGAGTTACTCTGTTCATTCACTGTTATGTTTTGGGTTTTCCCATGTTGATATATTTTAATTACCTTAAAGTATTCTCCTTTGCATAAACATCAACAGTACCTTATTCATTCATTTCTCCATAAATAAACAGTTCTTCCCAGTTTTTTGCTTGAAATGTGTGCTACAATTGCCCTCCTTACATATGATTCATTGTGTACTTGTTGGATTTTCCACATTGAATATGTGTAGAGGTGTAATTGCTGAGAACTATGGTTTGTGCATCTTGAATTCAATAGGTATTGTCAAACTTTTTTCAGATGTGGCTGTACATTCCCATAGGCAATTGGACACATTCAGTTTTGCCAGTTGAATCAATATGAAATGGGATTTCCTTGTTTTAATTTGTACTGAGAATCCACAAGGATGAATCACTCTTTATGATCATTGGCATATTCAGGTTTCTTCTTCTGTAAACTACCTTTTCATGTAATATCCTGCTTTTCTATTGGATTCTTTATATTGATTTTTTGATCTGTTTATATATTCTGAGTATAGCTCTAAATCAGATTTAGATCTAATAAATAACTTTGATTTGTCTATGAACTTGGTTTATAGTGTCTTTTGTCATGAGGAATTTTTAAATTTTAATTTATAATGTAAAAATAACAGTCTTTTCTGTGGATTCGTACTTTATATGTCTTGTTTAAGAAATGCTTTACTTTAGCAATATAATAAGTATATTTTACTCTAAAAGTTTTACTTGTTAGCATTAAGCTTTCAATCCCTCTAAGATTTGTATGTGTGTGTGTTTGTGTTTATAGAATGAAATATGGTTGTGGCTTGATGTTATTCCAGCATTACTGAATTGTCCATTCTTTCCAAGTGATTTGGAATGCAGTTTCCTTCATATGTCACTTTTTGTTATATGATATGTGTATATCTGCTTCTTGGCCCTTAATCCAGTTCCATTTTAATTCTACATACATCACTGAGTTGACTGGTATAGCTTTGTGATTTTGAGGGAGTGGTCCTTTTCTCTTAAAAATTGTCTTTGCCATTACATTTACTCTTGATTCACTCTGATCTGGTTTCTTTGGCCATTATTATTATTATTATTATTATTTTTAAAGATTTTATTTATTTGAGAGAGAGATAGAGATAACGATAGAGAGCACAAGCGGGGAGGAGAGGGAGAAGCAGAGCCCAACGTGGGGCTCAATCCCAGGACCCTGGGATCATGACCTGAACTGAAGGCTGATGCTTAATTGACTAAACCACCCAGGTGCATGACCATTATTCTGTTAAATACATTTTTGCAATAATCATCAAGGAACCCCTACTAGATAATATGGATTTTTTAAAATATTTTTTAAAAGATTTTATTTATTTATTTGACAGACAGAGATCACAAGTAGGCAGAGAGGCAGGCAGAGAGAGAGAGGAGGAAGCAGGCTCCCTGCTGAGCAGAGAGCCTGATGCGGGGCTGGATCCCAGGACCCTGGGATCATGACCTGAGCCGAAGGTGGAAGCTTTAACCCACTGAACCACCCAGGAGCCCCTAAAATATTTTCTTAATTGAACCCCTAATGACATTGAATACAAGTTGACCACTCTCTTCTTTTTAAAAGAAACTCTTGGCAAGTGTTCAAGGTCTTCTACCATCTGAGTCCAAGCTTCCAGTCTGTCTGTCCTCTGCATTCCAGGCACCCTACCCACATTCCAACCCTACCTAACACTGTTGTTACAATGCACTTCCATTCATTTGTTCCTTTGTGATTCATTTGTTCCTGGCTGAAGCAGCTCCCCATTAAGCCTAGTGAAAACATGTACTTTCTTTTTTTTTTTTTTAAGATTTTATTTATTTATTTGACACAGAGAGGGAGATCACAAGGAGGCAGAGAAGCAGGCAGAGAGAGAGAGGGGGGGAAGCAGGCTTTCTGCTGAGCAGAGAGCCCGATGTAGGGCTCGATCCCAGGAACTTGAGATCACTACCTGAGCCAACAGCAGAGGCATAACCCACTGAGCCACCCAGGTGCCCCAAAACCTGTACTTTCAAAATGGCCGCTGTGAGCCCTTCCCAAATAGCCTTCAAGATGAATTTTTAAACATCAAGATTAAAAAAGAGAACAGAATTACATCATAGCTAGTTACAAAAGCTTTCTTTTCTTTCCTTGAGAGGTTGTGAGCAATTTGAGAGAAAGAACCACGAGTGTTTGCTTTGGTTTCCTTAAAATACTACATGATGCAGAGCAAACATTCTTTCATTTATTCATTCACACAACAAATGCCTACTGAGATCTACTGTGTACCAAATATTTTTCTATGCACTTGAGATACATCAGTGTACAAAATAGACAAAAGTCCTTGCTCACAATCAGGGGAAAAGCTGAATTATACCATACCATATGCTAAATGTATTTCCTGATGTATAATTTTTCTATCTTCTTTTCATGTGAAGGGTAGCATCTGTATTTACAAAGCAATTATCATTTAGAATGTTTAAAGAGCTTTTTCTCACCAGTAGTAATTCTGAAGTTAAATTTAGAAAAATTCAGCATTAAAAAAAATTCAACATCAAAGGAATTAGATGAAAACAATGATTGATAGAATTTATAAGTGCAGTGTGAAACTCTTGACTGTAAACTTGCTTCCTATCGCAAGTGTTTGTGCCTTTTGAATATGCTCCTTTTAAGTTTTTATTTTTCTGACTCACTGATCAAATGGTAGTCAAACAAGAAATATGTGGAATCAAAGTCATCAGATGTGTATTTGTATTTGTAAGCTCAAAGGAAATACTTTAATCAACAGATAGGGCTACGGCTGAAAAGAGCTAAAAATTGCCTTTCTTTGTCCTAAACCTAATTTTGAAATTATTTGGGTGACAAACCCCCCCCAAACTATAATTTATAAAAACATTATTCTGTTTTATATGTAAACTAACAATTGTTTGGCCGAGTAATATCTGAAAATACCTTTATCTCTTTCCATTCAGCAATTGGTGGACCAAGAAAGACCTTAATATGGGTCATGTTATTGCTTAATTAATTTAGCATTAAAGCATGACAGGGTGTGCTTTAATGTCTATTAATGCCCGCCTTGGGTGCCTTCAGCTGCTTGAGGCATGTATTAATAGCCCAGTAAAGTATGCCCTAGAGTCACCTAGTGTCATTATAAAATGGTTATTTAATTTGGAATTTTATTTTTAAACCTTATTTTCCAAAGAATTTACACTCTATATTCTTCCATAGCATGAAATAGTTCTTACAGTTGGGATCCTTTTTCAAATTAATTTGCCATACAAGGGGGAAAAAGTCAGCAGCATTTTGCTTCCGTGGTGTGAATATGTTATATATTTCTATACTTGCTACATAAATAGAAACAGAAAAGTAAAGGAGAATTTTGCCTACTGCATAAACATTAAAAAAAAATTGTCTGATGAGCAGAGGAATAATTTTCTATTCAGTAGAACTGAGTTTTCCGATACTAATCACTTTTACTGTTTGTTACCCCTTCCTTCAGTGATACAATTGGCTAAATCTTTTCTTCTTCTCTGAAACACTACTATTAATTGAATAATGAGATATTATATAACCTAAATAATGGAATGAAAGCATATGAGGGAATATTGGATACCCCAAGCCCTCATATCCCACTGATGATCCCGTCAGAAGCAGCAGTAACTCTTCCCCTCTGCTCCCCTCATCTCTCTCTGGCTGTCCCTTTTGTGCCTAAAGCCCTTGAATTGACCTTACCTGGGGTCATGACTTTTGACCAATACTTCTCAAACTCTACCTCCACCAATCCTCACTGCCTCTAGATCGATATCAAAAGTCACATCACACAGATGTGTGATGCTCTAGAGGGATTAAAATATGTAACACCAAGCACAGTGCCAAATTTGAGAGAAGATAGCTTGCACATCAAAGCCATTGAGAGATTGCTCTTCTGTACATCAGTAAAAATTTGGAAAAATATATTTGGCAAGGAGTGCTGAAGACATGGGATGAGGGAAGGAGGACTATGATTTCTACCAGTGTCAAGGTTTTGGAAAGTACACATAAAGTAGATCATGGAATAGATTGTGTCCTGGCTTATATGTTGGATGTGGTTTGCTTGCCCGAGTGAGGATTTCTACCAAAAGCCCATTTAACTCACATTGTGGACCTGTGCAAAAGACACATGCATCTGGGACAATGACAGTGATTATTGTGAGCTCAATTAGGGGATCTCTTCCACTGCAGCTGTTACTGTGTACATGGGCAAATCAGTCCAGGGCCTGGTAACTGTTATGCAGCTGCTGGACTGGAAGATCTTTTTTTCTTTTTTAAAACTTATGTCAATAAGGAGAGAACATTGGAAGCCTTGGTTTTTATCTGACAAATGGTTATTTAGATTCATCAATTACATTAAGGCCATAATAACTGTAATGATACGTATAGTGATACAGGACCTAGAAAGTAGTGAGTCTTCTAGAACCCATAAAAGGTAACATGACTGCCAGAGAGTAGAAAATTCCATTGAAATAACTACAGAGTTCTGTGACCTTGATGGTGTTTCTGGACTGTTTAATGTCAAAATTGCCTTTTTTTTTTTTTAAATTTTATTTATTTATTTGACAGGCAGAGATCACAAGTAGGCAGAGAGGCAGGCAGAGAGAGAGGAGGAAGCAGGCTCCCTGCTGAGCAGAGAGCCCGATGCGGGGCTCGATCCCAGGACCCTGAGATCATGACCTGAGCCGAAGGCAGAGGCTTTAACCCGCTGAGCCACCCAGGCGCCCCTCAAAATTGCCTTTTAAAGTGAAAGTTAGTTGTTCCATCTTATGCCCCCTTACCTTTCAAACAAGCAAGCAAACAATAGAATGTTTGGTAGACCTGTTTGATGTTGGGAGCAGTGTATACCTGACAGATGAACAGAGGAACTCTTCCTACTGGTCTGGGCTACAAGGCGAGTAGCAAGGGCACTGTCCTTTGAACGAGTGACTCGATGGTGCTGGAGTGTTTACAGCAGGTGAGGAAGCTGCCTGAACTGGTAGAAAGACACAGCAGGATAATTGCCATGGACAGCCAGTGCCAAGCCGTGCCTCTTCACCTGTAACTCTTCTCCTTTTGACAAACAGCTCTTAGTTTTGTCCTGGTCACACATATAGACTGGATGCCTGGTCATCAGTTAACAGCTGCCTATGTAATCTGAGGTGTCCCTTTTGAGCTTTCCAGGAAGCTACAAAGGTAGAGGGGCTGGCAACAGTTTATTATGAATTATAGTGATACACAGAAACCCAGCTTAAAAGCACAGATAAATTATGTGAGTATTCCCAACGGGCACATTTTTCTCAGAGTGCTGTCCATACTCTAGCTAATACCTGTGGCTTCATAGGTGGGTTTCTATGACCCGAAGGGGATGTCGCTGGAACCTGGATAAGAGAAAATGTTGCACTACGTGCCGATAGCCAGAGGCAGCTTGTTGTGACATTTGTAGTTACGGAGGTCTGAAGAACCCTGGAAAGGGTCACCCTCCTGTGGGCATAATTCCAAGTGGTGACTCTCATTATCCACTTTCTCTGGTAAAGAGATGTCCGCAGCTACAGATCTTCACACAGAAGTAGCAGCTAATTGGGTAATAGTGGAAGGAGTAGAATTTTGGGTGGGAGAGGTGTTGTTTTGTGAAAAGGAAGATTGCTTAAGAACTATCTGGGTGCTTGAAAACACTTATTTTTCCATGTGAGTGATCATGATGAAGCCCGGTGCAGAAGAGAATTTCAACACTCAGGTACATAGTGACATCCATACAACTCTCCCG
Organism: Mellivora capensis; assembly: GCA_004024625.1. Classification (NCBI taxonomy): domain Eukaryota; kingdom Metazoa; phylum Chordata; class Mammalia; order Carnivora; family Mustelidae; genus Mellivora; species Mellivora capensis. The sequence goes on along the minus strand of PISX010011001.1, from coordinate 40,091 downwards.
TATAGCTATCAGTCAGCCTTCCTTCCCAGGCAGACAAGTCCATTTAGTGCTTTCTTGTAGGGTCATGAACAATGTAGCCATGGTATGAGGGATAAAATTTTGCATGAGCTCACCAGTAGATATTTACTCTCCCTGAGGCTAACCTGATTACCGTCATTCACAGGAAACTAGTTTACTAGCAACAGTGACCAGCGCTGAGACTGGATATGGTCCTATACCTTAGATTAGTCAGCCAGCCTTATGACATAGTTCAAATGTATCCTCCTTCTGGAATAGGTGACTATCTGTATTTCAATTGTTTCCTTGTCTACCATGCTTTTGCCAAAGAACCTGTCTGTGGACTTACTAAATGCTTTGTTTATCATCATATATGAAGTATCTGCCCTTATGAAAAGATGACAGATCTTTCGAAGCCTTTATTTCTGCAATTTCTGGAGGGCCTTGTGTGATTGGTGTCTGTTCTATGGAACCTGGTATAGAACAAACCAGTGGCTGATATTTTGTGATCATTCTCCCATGGCCAGAAACATGGGTCTGGGCAACGAAGGGACAGAAGCAAGAATGACTTCTTCACTCTGTCTGTGGTCAATGATACACTTCCCCAATTTTTGTTCGACATCACCTTTTCCCTAGACTGATGATTTGGAGATATTAGGACTTAATGTACACATGCTTCCACCAGGGGACAATGGTTCCATCAAATTAGAAGCTGAGTCTGCTCCTGGCCATTATAGGTACCTCATGCCGTTGAATAAATCAGCAAAAAAGGAGGTTCCTGTAATTATGGGGTTCTTTTTCCTAGTTATCAAGAAAAATAGGGTAACTGCTAAACAATGGTAAAGAGGACTATCCCCTTGGGGGGAGATTGACTCTGCTATAGAAATTATATAATAGGGACGCCTGGGTGGCTCAGTTGGTTAAGCGGCTGCCTTCAGCTCAGGTCATGATCCCAGCATCCTGGGATCGAGTCCCACATCGGGCTCCTTGCTCAGCGGGGAGCCTGCTTCTCCCTCTGCCTCTGTCTGCCTGTGCTCGCTCTCTCGCTCTCTCTCTGACAAATAAATAAATAAAATCTTTAAAAAAAAACAAAGAAATGATATAATATCCATGGCAGGCAGATTCCTTGTGAATGAAGTTTTAAATAACCTCGCCAGGCAAAGGATCCCAAATTAGCTGAGGTGTTGCTGAAGGAAGAGGAGTATAGAATGGATAGTGGAAGAGGGAACTTGTTAGTGCCAGCTATAAGCCCCAAATAATTTCAGAAACAAAGATGGTTGTTCTTACTGCTGTGATTTTCCACCCATACCCCCCACCTTCTCTTCTGTTATTTCCCCACTATCTTAGGCAGGGTATATTGAGTAATATATGGGTATATATGATCAATATCACAATAGCTCTTAGGTACAAGTCTGTCATTATATAGTGATAGAGCTGGAGAAAGAGTGCTGGATATGGTAACTGATGAGAATTTTGATTGTTCCTGTATAGGAGAAGGAAGAGCATATTTGTATTAAGCACTAACAGGTTATTGGGATGTTTAAGACGGAATATATTAATGTTGACAAAGCCAAAGCATAGGCTCTGGTTGACATTTGTTATGTTTGCTGGTTGCCTAGAACCATTTGATTACCTTTCCTATGTTTGATGAAGTTCCTGCCCCAAAGTCTGAAGCTTGGGAACTCTGTTTCCCAGCTTCCTTGGGCATTACGACCAAAGCCCTATCAGTCTTACTATTAACCAGAGGTTAACCCTTATTGACTATTAACTGTGAAATGAACTAGTTTTGACATTTCTTGAATATAGTACAACTGGGTTCTTCTTGGCTACAGAGATTGTTTTCAGTGCTCATGGGTTGGAGATCCTAAACTGTAAGGAAGAGTGTTGTTCTACTATACTTTCTCTTAAAAACAAGACACACCTCTATGCCATATGTTTCTTTTTTTCTAAAATGAAATTTCTGGTTCACAGGTAAGAATATACTGTTATTAATAGAGTCAGACATCCATAAACTAATCTAAGTCCTATAGCTAGAACTGAATTGAAGATTTTTCTTTTTTCTCCAAAAGCTACTTTGCTTGGAGAAGCATCTCCAAAGCTGCTCTTATTATATTTGGAAGAGACCAAGGAGTGTGAACAAGTAAGTGCTTGCTTTTGAGTTATGCCAAGAATTAGTCTAGCATTTTAGATTTCTGTGCAAAATAATTTCACAGACTCTTGAATGTGACATGAACATGAATGCAGCAAATCCCTTTATTATTACTCTTTCTTCACTTACTTGACACGGTTTTTCAAATTGTTTAGGAAAAAAATGCAAAACATTCCAGTACACTCTTGAGTCCTGTATTCTTTTTAAGGCTATTCCACTCTATTCATTTTGAAAACACTATTTTTGGAACTGTTAATATTCAAGTATTTATTATTGTCTTGGGTTTGCATTAGAATATAAGCATTTTTTGAGAAAAAAAGTGATTTTGACATTATTCATTAAGCAATCTAACATATAGTCTGGCAGCATTATTGTGCAAAAACAGGCAACTCTCAGAGGTTCCGAGGTTCAGAGTTAAAGATGAGCCCTTTTTTTTGTTGTTGTTCTGAACAAAAAGCTTTTTTAGGTTTAATCACAGGGAAAATAGTAACAGTACTAATAGAGTGTAAGTTGGAATTGGTCTGACTTTGGACATTAGGAGGGCTGTTTGCGTATACTGGGTACTTGGTTTGAGAAGAATCATATGAATGAGACAATACCAAAATGAATTTTAAGTTAACGTGTTATTTTTACCTAGCATGTGAGAAATGCAAAAGCTACAGTCTATGTCTTCATTCTTTTCAGATTAAACCTGTTTTTCTTAAAGGAGGTATGCCTGTCTCTTAGTCTCTCTCTCTTTCTCTCTCTGGCTCTTTCTGGCTCTTTCTAACTCTTCTGGCAAACCTAAGTTTGAAGTTAAGTTTGAGTTGAGCCTGAGAAATTTCTGGCTTAGGACACATTTGGCTTAGAAAGAAGATTCCCATTCAACCTTTGGATCCAAGAAATCCTGTTGGACCGAAACAAATACCACTGCCGCCTACATACTTTTGTTCCCTGAATGTCTAGTTCACAGAAGTCAAGAGCAAGCATTATTAAAATGAGCATGCTGGGAAGGGGTAAACAACCATTTTGCTGTAATTTATACTTTAATCTGCACTGGTAAGTGCAAATAGCTTGGCCTTACTTTACCTCCTTTTGTAATACATCACACCCCTTGTTTTAAACACAAATTTTATTTTTACTTAATCACAACCCATTCCAAATCCATATGGGAATCTTTCCAGTGTTACATGCCAGTAACGTTGGTTGAAATGCCTGTAAAGTTTCCCTGTATAATCAGACTTCTATTATGTCATCCACACAGACTGCTTGGGAAGAATGTTTAGAGAACTAAAGCGGGGCTATGGGGGTTGTGGGGGGTGTTCTCAAGAACATTTCATTGGAAATGCAACTCTCTTTACTTGAGAGCAGACTAAATATTGAGGATAACATAGGAACTAGCACGAACATACACATCTTTGCAATAAATTATTTTTGTTTTTTTTCTCTCTGGCACATTTTTGGTAATTCCTTCTGTTTCTGTTCAGGCAGTAGTTCCCCCATATGTTGGAGGTGTCTCGTGTTCATTAGTCAGGCTGGGTCCGCTGCGATTTGCAGTGTTTGCTTTCACAATAGCCATGTGCGCTATATATTTCTTGAACGGGAACTTGTGCAATGCTTCCCATTTGCCTTCAATCACTAGCAGATGCAGAACAGTCAGATCATTTCCCTTTAACTGGCCTAAGGGACTGAAAGAATTCAGAGGAATTCTAAACCAAGTGGTTCCTCCGAGTTGCCTGACTTCACTTCTTGAACCTAAGGCTAAGAATCCAGGGTAATATAATCTCACTCCTTCTGAAGTATTCATTTCCTTTACTTTGTTTTTCTTCTGAGCATCAAACTTTGTAAACTCGTATATCTTTAGGCATTCATGCTACATATGAACTGCTGTTGGAAGAAGTATAACAATGAAAACTAATGTTAAACTTCCTACTAATGCTTTTTAGTGTTTTGGAAAATATTCTGAAGCTTCACATAGCAGACAGGTCCTTGCAGTCAAGGGGCCTAGGGTCAGTTTACGGGTCTCCAGTTAGCCCTCAGATGACTTAAGACTGATAGAACTCTTTGGGTCTCCGATTCCTCAGCAATAGATTACAGCTCTGAGGCACCATAACCATGACCTCCCTCTCCCTTGGTCATCCTGCCCCACCTCCTGCCAAAGTTACTGTTAATTGCACATCTCTGTATGTGTGTGTAAATGCATACACACATACATACATCCATTAGGTCCCCAGATGGGTCTCAGAATCTAGAAGGGGAGAGGATTCAAAGGAGAATTTGAAGAAGCATGTGATGTAGCAAAAATTAATGAAATTGGAGAGGCTTTTGGACATGGTGTTGAACATGGAAATTTGAGAAAACAGAAAAAAGAAGAGAAAGAAGGAATAGCCAAGAAAAGACAAAAGAGAATTATAAGAAGAAAAGAAAAAAACCCCAAACCTCATTTTTCTCCACTTTTTTCCTCTAACAAGAAAATTCTCGTGTAGAGATTTTTATTGATTTATCTCTGGTTTGGACCCTCAACTCTTCGTTCTGTCCAAGAAAGAAAATTCCCTGTTGAGGATGGAGGCCACATTTCATTGCTGCCAGGAGTAACTGGTTAAACACAGAATTTACTGGGGCCTGTGAGACTTAGATCATTCAGTGAGTGTTTTTTTCCAAAAGTCACTTGACATGACGTAACCATTGAGTTAGAATTACTCTCTAAATTCCACAATTATCACAGAACAAGCTTTTGTGATTTAGGGTGTTGGTGTGGAACAAACCTTATTATTATGCCAAGCAAATTGGCTCTTGTTTTTGAAGCTCTCCATTTTCTTAAAAAAGCTACTAATGATAAATTTCCTGTTCATTTGCTTTTAACTTGTTTGATTGTTTGGTAAATATTTGAGGTGCAGAGGTATTTCAGACTGTTTGGTTAGTCCTAGTTTAAGAGAGAGGAAGTTGTGTCCTGCCATTTTGCACAATACTTATAGGATCAGCATGGATTGTGAGTCCAAATTTACAAAGTTAAAAAAAAAAAAAGTAATTTCAAACATCTAAAATGCTATCTTTTTTCTAAGTAAAATTATTATGGTAATCCAGAAAACTCTTCCTAAAAACCATACATTTACAGATATGGTGAAATATTTCCTCCAGTGTGTTTATTTCCATTTTGCAAAAACTTTAGAAAAAATTGTGCATTTCTGATCAGTAGTCATGCACATTGCTAAATGAAGCTTTTTTTTAAAAAAAATTTCTGATTACTTGTTGAGGAAGGTAAACATTGCACACATCAAACACTTAAAGTTTAAGAATGCCACAGTTGCTTAAAAATGCCACTCCTCATTGTTATTTAATTCATAGCTAATTACATATCACAGTGTGGAGAATACCCAGTGTTAGAAGTAGGAGTCTGGGTATTTCTCTTGGCTTTTATGTTCCCCGTGTCTCTTGCACATGAGCTCCTGGCTAAGACTGTCAGGCATACAGTGTTTCTCTTACAACGAGGATATGTATTTCAGTTTTATTTATTTATTTATTTATTTTTACGTGGCACACACAAAAGACAAAAATACAGCATAATAATACAGGTAGATTCTACTTCTTGTTTTCTCTTTCCCTTGCCCTTATTGCACACAAACTTTTTCTATGCCAGTATTATTAGGGTGACATTTAGCAGTTTATTAGAATGATGATTTGTACAAATAAATAATTTACTGGAATAATATGTATTTATTATTATGAATTCATACATATAAAGTGCTCAGAACAGTGACTGGCATACTGTGTGTCCTCAAATAACTTTAGCTACTCTTGTTGTATTTTGTTACTATTAACCTGATGCTCTCTACCTCCCCAGCCCCTACTCATTCCAAATAAGAAAGCGAGATGGAAATCAGCTTGCCTAATCCATTAAAGAGAGAGGTTGGGAGGGAATGGATTGCAGAGAATGAATTAGGTTCATGAGGCATTCTTAATAACAGCTAACTTTTTTTTTTTTGAGCACTTATGTGTGCTTTTCATGAATTTCATTATAGATTTCTCCTAAGAGCTCAAGGAAGTAGGTGTTATTTTGAAAATTCTTATTTTGAAGATGAGAAAATTGAGGTTGAAAGAAGTTAAATTGTCCGTGGTTGCAAATTAGTAAGTCAAAGAGCTGGAACCCAGGTGAAAAGTTTTCAAAGCCAAAGCTCTGAGCTTTTCTATACTGCCTCCTTGGGGCACCTGGCTGGCTCAGTCTGCAGAGCGTGCAACTCTTGATTTCAGAGCCATGAGTTTAAGCTCCACATTGGGCATGGGACCTGTTTTTTGTTTTTGTTTTTTGTTTGTTTGTTTGTTTTTAAATAGACTTCTTCCTTGTTCTAATCACCAACTATGTTCTCAGTTCTGTAGCTAACCCAGCATGGTGCCTGGGACACAGTTGGGTGCTCAGTGAATTTGTGTTGAGTTTATTTGGTTCCTATGTTGTATGTGGTTGTGTATTTATTATTTTGTGAGACATGCTGAGTTGTAACACCAGCTGTGGTTTATACACAGCCAGGATGGAACAGGGGGCTCTTACACCATGTTGCCTGAGAGGGCTGGCCTTTGTTATGAAGCATCCCTGGGTGTCAAGGAGTTCATCGCTTTCATATCTTAATAAACATTTGTTCATCCACACACTTTAACAGATTGTTTTCTCCCATTTTCATATCCCTGCTTTTATCTATAGCATTCTCTGCTCTCATCCTCCTCTATCCTGCTTGGCAATCTTTCCCATTATTCTTGTATACCTAGCCCCTTCCTTCTCCAAGCCTAACTCTGTAACTTTTCAGCTATACACATGCTTCCCAGGCCACCCCCTTGGAAAACAATGCCTCCTCCTCTGAAATCTGAGAGCCTTCATTCTCAACACCACTCACTTGGCACTTATTGCTGACTGCAGCTGGCAATTTTCCAAATTTTATAAGCCCTTTTTTTTCCTCCTCCTCACTAGTTACAAGCTCCTCCAGGGCCGGAACTATTTTATATAAATGTGTTTTTAACATAGTCACCAAATTAGTGCTTTTTACATAGTGAGTTTTCAGTTTACTACAAAGACAGCTTTATTGCTTGCTACATTCCTGTGTAGAGGAAAAACATTCGATCCATGTGGCTGTTCAGTTAACTCAGGTGCAAAATGAAATTTCCATCTTAGAGAAGAACACTTTCAGTGAAAGTTAGGCTGCGTGTGTATGTAAGTGTGTAAACAGTCTGATTATATGTATTTAGCTTAAAAAATTAAAATTGCTTTATTAAAGAAACGTGCTGAATGCTACATCATCAGGTCAAATTTGTACTTAGTTTAGGAAAGGGTGAAAATAACCTCAGTGATGTGAAATTTGGGTCTAGAGGCTAGCATTTACTATACCAACACTCACAATGGAGAATTCACTACTAAATATACTGAAATCGTGCTAAAAGTGGCTTGTTAATCCAAAAGTCAATTTCCAATTGGGAATACACAAAGACTTGGCTCCTACCATGTTATACATTGTTGTAGTTTCTTTTGAAACTTTAAGATTGACCTCAAACCACAGTTAGTGCAAAGGACATTACATTTAAAAAGAAAAAAAAAAATATATATATATATATATATAAATGAGTCATCTCAATTATTGCCCAACCTGTACACCATAATTCTTTAGGTATTATTTTCTAGGGTTGATGCCTTTTACTTTGATCCATCTATTCAGTTTCTCTAGGGATCCTGCTCAGAACCAAAGGAAAGAGCATGCTTCAGAGACGATAAATTCATGCCTTCTGCTAGTCACTCTCCAGCAGAGTCTGCTCCTGACATCTTTTTAAATCATTTCGACTCTTTTATCCTGCATCCTTTTCCTTTTTTAACTTCTGTTCTTATCACAAGGTCCTTCTGCTGGGAAGTAGTAGTGATTGTGCTAATCTCCACCTTTATAGGGGAGCTGAAGATTTTATGTTTGTTTTGGTTTTGTTTAATTGGGATACTTTATAGTGTATCCAAATCTGTTATATAAAAGTGGATTAAACTTTTCACATACCAAAAAGCACAGTTAATTCCATATAAAGATAATTTCTTTCAAGTAAATCAGCCCTATTTGAATATCATTGAAAGCAAATGCTGACTTAGAAGATCAAAAATCAATCCCAGGTTTCAAAACACTGCATTCTTAAAATGCCCCTTGCAATGTATTATCATGTACAGAAGCTTCAAGATTCATCCCCTTCCTTAGTTTAAATGAGAAATGATTCCCCACCACTGTTACCATTTTATTCCTCCAAACCTCCACCAATATCAAAAAAGGGGGAGATGTGATTGCTCTATGATTAATGGTTTATGTTCAGAATTTTCATAAAGCCAGTGGATCTGGCCTGTCTGCATTCTCTTTGCCTTCCACTTTTTCTAGTCACTATATTTCATATTGCTTTGGGTTTGGAAAGCTGCTCTGATTCCAGGCCAATCTATAAGTAGGATATAGGGTATATTCATTTGGGCTTTCCAAAGTGTTTATGTCTTAGAGAACTTCTTATAGTAGGAGTAGCTTTTGGGAATCTTGTACTTTTCAAAGGCCTTAGAACCAGTAAGTACATTCACACTGCGATTCCTTACTAGTAAAATGCGTATGAGTTATGCATTTAGAAAACACCAGAAGTGCATCGGTCTTTCTGACCTACTTTCATTTATCATAAATCTAGTACCATTTGGAAGGGAAATAAGAAAAAATGTCGGCGAGACTCCAGTTTATATTTTGCTGAAAAGTGTGGAAGGGAAAGGATACATAGAGAAGAATAACCTCCAGTTAGCTTTCTCTTGTTTTCTCTCTGTAAGTTCCTCCCAAGTTGTAGTTATAATTAAACATCACAAAGCTATTACGTTAAACAGCCAGAAAGAAGCTATTCCCATCCTCACTTTGAAACCTCAGGGAAATTTACATTTTCCAAATATGGAAAGCTTTCCTATAGTTTCCAGCTATCAAGGAATAAATAATGAGTCACACACACACACACACACACACACACAAGATACTGAAGTCTTTGTCAGACTGGTGAATCATTTCTTAGTAGAAAGTACAGTTGTGATCAATGGACTTAACTCTTAAAGAAAGACGAATAATACAAAGAGATCTGTTGTGACTGAATCAAGAAAGGGCCAGCGCCTGCAACAGTTAAGTGCTGCTTCCCCACTTCCTTCATATTGCATTCCCCTGATCTGGAGCCCAGCCTTGTTCAACACAGCTCCTAGCTTTTGCTTTGCCAGCCACTACGGCGATATATCAGTTTTGGACAAAAATTGAGATTACATGAAGCTGAAGAGAGATGTGAGAGATGTGAACCCTAAAGTGACAGAGTCTTCCTTGGAGATGTTAATAGTCAACACATTTAGAAATATCACAGGAAAGGAATTGGATATGCCAGGGCATATCTCCATGTTCTACACAGTGGCAGCTTGAATACTGAGCATATATACAGAGAGTTTCAAACCTTTTCTTTCTCTTTTGTGGAGTGGGATTTTTTTTTCAATGGACTGGCAAAAGAGAACCATATGATTTTAGCAGTATAAGGGAAAAATCCTTTGTGGCTGCTTTATGCTGAATTGCACTCCCTGAACTTATTGTGTGTGCTACCATGCATGGAAGGGGACATATCCTCCCCCCCACCCCAAAATGGGAGAGACAGAGGGTGGGGCCTAGATTTTGAATTTGAGACAAAAATGATGGTGCTCTATTTTTTATGAAGCATGCAAGGCAAATAAGTCCACCACCGGAATATTTGAAAAAAAAAAAAAAAAAGAAAGAAAGAAAGAAAAGAAAAGAAACCTCAGCTGAATCACATCAAAAAATAGCCCCACAATAGTCCAGCTAAAATCTAACAGTGTCAAGTGCATTAAGCCACAGGGAAGCTTTGTCTTACAGCTCCAACAGCATATTTTTGGTACAGAGGGGCAAGGTTTGTACTCAAAACTCACACCCCGCACCCATTACAGCTGCCCCCGGGCTTCGTCTCATCTTTTCACTCTGTTCTCCTTGACTCAGAAATGAAAGGAAGAAATAAGAAAACTTGTCCCTGTAAGGCTGGCATGAGGCAAGAGGGGGGAGGTGGGGCTGCAGGGGAGGAAGGAGGTTATGCCGCTGTCAGTCAGCACCAGCAAATGCCATTTATGTGGATCCAGTGCTCACTCAGGAAGCAGAAATAAAGCACTCTGATGTGGCGCCACCCCTCCCCCGCTGCACTCTCGCTCATTACCACTCTTTCTTTAAACTGCTGGGTAGACAGCTGGCAGCCAGTGCCTCAGAGGAGGCTGGAGTAAGGGAGCATATAAATTACTGTTGCATTTTACAGCGAAGATAAACTCAAACTGCAGGGTTATAGCCTGAAATGACATGAAGGGAAGGCTCCAGCAGGCCTCTCAAAAGAACGAGGAATAGAAAATGGATAGAAAGAGTTATTCAGGGAATATGGGATCATGGAGGAGGAAAAAAAAAAAAAAACTAAACAAGTTGTGTAAAATCTGCTGCTTTAGTGGGTCTTAAAGAGCTTATGTCAGCTTAATTCTGTGTGGTAGCATAATGTAAATCTATGGGAAATGGGGCTTTAGGCATCTCTGCTCTATTCCATTTCTGCAGATTGCCAAGCATGGCAATAAATGTCAAGTGATTATTTATTTGATCATTAGAAAGTTCATTAGATTTTGATTTGATGCTCTTCAACCTCCCTGTTCCCTACCACAACCACCAAAAGGAAAGCTCAGTTTTGAAATTCAATCCAGCTAGTTTGATTGGGGGAAAAATGTTATGAAATAAAAATCTAGTAAATACCATCATCTAGATGACAACATTCTGCATAAATATAGAATCTCCTCTCCAAGGAGCTTACGGCACTTCGCTAACGCGATGAAAGACGCATTTTGGCAAGGGTGGTACAATTTTTGGAAGCCTGTTTAGTATTTTGTTAGATGGAAGGCTGTTTCTGAGGTGAGATCAAACCCCTCTGGCTACAGACAAAGTCTGATTGTATGTTCTCAGCTTAAGAGTCTTAGCTTATAATGTATTTGAACTTTCACTCAGCTTTCTTGGACTTGATTTATTTGCAGATTATATTACCTGGGAAAAAGAGTTTGCGGGCCCTTGGTTGGCTTGGGTAATTTGGTACTCGGCTGCCTGGTGCTGGCGTGTTGGTCTCACTCTTGCTCACAGCACAGAACCCGAGCCTGATTATCTTCATAAAAAAGGGTCTTTTTACTGTCGACAGCAGAGTCAGATACATGTTTACAGCTGACTTTTTCATTGCAGTTTCAGTTTCTCCTGTACCTTTCACGCTACATTTTTCCTAGGAATCATGTATAGTGTGGGAAACAAAGGAAGGAGGAGAGAAAGCACTGCCACTGGCTTGCTTCCTCAGGGAACACTACTTGCATGTCAAAAGACCCACCAAATAGGAATTGGACTGACTTTCATAAAACCAGGGATTTAAGCACAGTGTGGGGTATGTATTATTGCCACTGAGCACATGCTGCAAAGAAGCATAAAGAGACAGGCTTTATCTCTCTGCCTGAAACCTTCTTGGAACCTTCTGGGAGTGCACATTCTAAATCAAGAATCAAAACGTTTTCCCAGCACAACTGCAAATTGAAAATAGGCACTTGAACAACACAGGCAGAGATGTAGAAGAAGAATGACTTTGAAATGCCTACAACCCACCCCAAGCCACCCTGGGTCTTTCTGTAGACATGAGCAGTATTCATCTCCGCTAAAGGGTATGTAGCACTCGGTAGAAACAAACGACAGCTGACAAAAAGATCCATTAGATGCCCGAACTTGCCCCTTGCCAGTGCAGAGTGTTTTTCTTTTCTGTTTTTTATTCCATCATAAAGAAAGGGCAGATATTTTTATTTCAAGAAGCACCCTATAGTCATAGATTTTGTTTTGTTTTGTTTTGTTTTCCTGTAGCACTTGTAAATATATCACTACTGAAACAAGTACCTAAAGGATGAATTTTTTCCATTAGTCTAAGTGGTATGAAACATTGAGGAGAACAAGCTTCAGAATATGTTATTGTGCAGCATGTTTAAAAACAACAATAACAACAAGTTAGGGGTTAGGAAGTCCATCCTTTTTGTAGGAGAAGTTTCTATCGTCAAAGTCAAAGTCTTTATTCCTGCATATTGACCAATGACATTTATCTGGTAGGTTCCTGATGAAGAGCCCCACACCGGGCTCAACTGGCTTCATGGAAAACCGACAGCCTTCGAGGGTCTGGGTCTAGGAAAGACAACAAACAACCTGGGCGAGGAAGGTGAGTCCCTTCTGAGCGAAATCTTTGCTGAAGAAGGAGAACTCAAAGTTAAAGGAAGTGTATGAGGCCAGAAGCCCTCCTGAGCAGAGACTGGGAGGTTAGGTGAATGGTTTCTTCCTTGAGCCAGGGGTATATGGAAGGAGCTCTAAGACTGTGGGTAGACTGGAAAGCAGAGCACAAGGTGCTAAGGCCAGAGGAAGGGGCGTGTTCTGGATGAGGAACAGGAGGTGGCTTAGTTTTAACTATGTCGATGCTGTGTGAGAAAAGCAATGCCGTCCCTGAGAAAGGCAGGAGTTTGGACAAAAGGTCTTTTTAACCAAGTTGAGGTGCGTCAATCAGACACAGTGGGCAACAGGGAGCAATTATGATTTTGTGTCTAGAAAGGCTTCCCTTGCTGTAGGAGTCTAGGCAGCAGAGAAAGTGGATCTTTGAACCGGGCTTTTTAGGGCACAGATTGGCTGCTATATCTTTGCATTTTGTTCTAGATGATTTGTGGATGAACAGGTCATGTCCCTACATTCAGTTTTGTTGAGATGGGAGATACAGACTTAACTTACAAGAGGAAGTGCCCGAGGGAGGGAAAAGACCAGAGGGAGGGTGAGGGCTGCTGGGAACAGACTTTGCAGTTTTCTCAGTGCAGCCCTGAGGCTCTAACACAGGGAAAGCACTTCTCGGTTCTGGTTCCAAAAGACAGCGTGGGTGGAGAGGTGAAAGGAACATGATGGAAGAGGTCAGGAGATTTCAGGGTAAAATAAGCCAAAGGATACAGGCAGATACTGAAGCTATGTGAGCCATCAAGTAAGAATGGAAACATAATCTGGTACCTTGCCAAAGATGACATTTTTGTGCATATGTGTGTGTATAGTATGTGTTCCCTCTATCTAACCAGAGAGGTTCCTGCCTATTCTAGATGAGGGAGAAGACAGAAAATAACCTTAAGACAAATGTTCCTTGTTCTGTGAAGGGCCACTAGAGCACTTACTTATGTAAATATACAGCAAATATTTGTATAAATATTTAAGTATTTAAAATGTTATCACTATTTATTTACATAGATATTTAAATAGTTATATAAATATAGAACAAGTTGTCATGTGTGTTAGCCTATTAAGACACACGTATTTTGAGTGATGTTTTATAAACTTCTTTATTGCTTATAATTATTGAAGCTGGGTCATGTGTATGTGGAAAGTCATTATACCATTCCCTTAACATATGCATATATATAAATATATAAATATAAATATATATGCATATATTTTGGATATTTACATTGAAATATGTATATATATAGATATATAGCCCATATTTAGCTGATACCTATATATAAAATGTGTGTGTGTATATATAATGTGTGTATACATAATATGTGTGTATACATATACGCACATATATACGTATGTGTACATATATGTAATGTGTGTATATATATGTGTGTATGTGTATATATAATGTGTGCATATATAATGTGTGTATATATGTAAAATGTGTGTGTATATGTGTGTGTGTTTAATGTACATGTATGTGTATATATACACAGAGATAATGGGGGAATTAATGATAGAAAAGAAAGGGAGCCTGTATTGGATCTTGGAACAAGTCTTAATCTGCTGTACTCCTTGGCTGGAGGCTATGCATGAAAATGGCCGAACTGTAACATCGAAGCATCATACTAAAACATTTCCTTCTCAGGGCTCCTGGGTGGCTCGGTTAAATGTCTGCCTTCGGTTTGGGTCATGGTCCCAGGGTCCTGGGATTGAGCCCCACATCAGGCTCCCTGATCAGAAGGGAGTCTGCTTCTCCCTCTCTTTCTGCACCTCCCACCCACTTGTGCTGTCTCTTAAGTAAAAAAATAAAATCTTAAAAAAAAAAAAGAGTTATAAAAAACTGGTATCACAAGACTTGAACCCAGGTGCTCTACCTTTGGAGTCCACACACTTAATGATGATATTTTCTGTTTACAACCTGTATATGCAGCATGGACTCAGTAAATACTGATGAAGTGAGATTAGTCATGGTATAGAGTAGGACAAGGATTTGAGGTGAGGCTGCGGTGGTCAACATGGGTAAGAAGTACCTTCTTCCATAAAGAGAGCTGTGTGGGAGGTAGAGGTAATAGGAAGATGGACTCATTTAAGCATACCCAAGTTGTGAAATCGACAGAGGTAAGGGGGATGAGCTTGGCTCCTAGGACAGAAACCGTAGGCAAGCAATAGACAATAGAATATAGTAATGATAGTTGACAAAGAAATAAATAAAGATTTGGGGCAGGGTGTTTTGAGGACTTTAGGTTGAGCTTCTCTGTCAAACCAGATGCCAGAGAAAAACAAAACAAGAATGTGACCAGAAAGTAAGGACAATCTAACTAATCAAAGAAATCAGTGGTATATCATTTAGGAATATATTTGGCTGCAAAAACCTAATGTTAATAAAACCTAGCTTAAACACTGGGATGTATTTTATTTACATAACAAGATACCCACAGTTTCCCTGTTGGTAGTGTTGGTTTCCTCACTCAAGGATGTCATTAGGATCTTTTTTCCTTTCTACTTTGTCATCTTGGAATGTTGGTTCTCATATCCATGCTTGTCTCATGGTCACAAGATGTCTGCTGCACATCCAGCCATTACATCTGCAAGGGATACAGAAAGAAGCAGCTAAGAACAGAATCTGTCTCATCTGTTGTCTTTTACAAAGAAAGGTTTCCTTGATGGCCCTTTTCTCAGCTAAGTTTCTCAGCACAGATGTCATTGGCTAGAGGCAGGTCACCAGGTGATCCCTAATTGCCATGAATAACTTATACTTCACATCACCAGAGCTAGGCAGTTTCTGCTCTGAACAAAGAAATTATTCTCTTAAGAAATAATAGAGATTGTTTTTATCTGAGAAACATATATATTTTCTGGTTTAAATTTGGAAAAGTTATCTTTATTTTGTCTCAGGATCTGACATGTGGTTGCCCATCAAGCAAATTCTATAATCACAAAGATTCATGCCCAGAAACGTTCCAGTGTCATTCTTGGCTGTCATTTGTTATTTTGCTATTATACACTTCATGGCATTGCTGCTGTCCCGGTTTGCCAATTTAAGTAACATTTCACTGAGTAATTATAAGATACTTCTCTATGGAGTTTTAAGGGTGTTTTAAGATAATATTTATTGTGGCAACTTCTCAGTGTGGTAATATGGAGTCAGAGTCCTTTTGGAGCTAGGAACAGAATCCAGCCTCTCCAGCCAGTTAAAACAATGCAGACTTCTATGGGAAACATCCTACAGTCTCTTTCTGTGGGAGAAACCATATCAAATCCTCTTGCTCTGTGTATGTGTGTGTGAGGATGGGATGAGATGGGGGAGAGAGAGAGAGACAGTGAGAGAAGAAATAGATTGTATATGATGTCTGTTAACAAGGTCAACTACTGAGTTTCAGTGTGAGATCTTTGTTCTTTCTGCCTTTCCTATCCTCCAATATCTGTTGCTATTTCATGCATTCCTGGTTGTGATTTTGTCATGATGGCCATATTTACCGTTGTGCTTAATGCTAGAATCAGTTTCAACTAGACATTCCTGAAACTGGTTAGTTTATTTCAGAAGCATTCTAGCATTTTTTTTTCTGTTGTACAGATCTTAAATTCATGAAATTGATATGCAGTGATCCAAATAAAAGCAGACACAAAACACTTCTAATTCTATAATCTTACAAAATTAGGTTTTCCATTCTGCCACAACTGTAGATTAGTTCTTATCTCTTTATGTTAAACTTTTTTCTTTCTTATAAAAAGCTGTCATATTTATAAGAGACTTCTGTCCCTTCCTATTTTATACAAGAGCAAGATGACCATATTTAGAAAATTATTATAAATTGCTATAATAACATTATGAATATTAATTTATCATAATTGCTTATTGTCCTCTCTTCCCAACAGAAGTATGGCTTCTTGTTGGCAAGCAATTCACCTTTTTTCAGTTTGCACTTGTGTAAGCAAGGGGACAGACCAACAATCCCTGTGGGGGATAAAACAGGCTTCTATCCTTACATGTTCTCATTGCACTCAACAAACATAAAAATGTTCTCACTGTGCTTGTCCATTTCTTACACTTGAGGGAAGAGGAGGCTGCAATCTTAGATATTTCCACTTTGGTCTTTCATTCCAAACCCTCATGCCTTCTCTGGGTTCCCAAACGGTCAATTACACTGTCTCTTCAAGTATCTTGCATCTCTTCCTCCCTACTTAAGCTTTTCTCTCAGACCATAAATGTTTTCAGTCTTTCTGCTCCTAAAAATCCTTTTCTTGAATGTATCCCTCACTCCCTTCCCCATGACTGCCACCTTCTGTCCCCGTGTTCACATGTTCCAGTGACTTTCCACCCCCATTATACTACGGCTTTCCCTGGATTAGCAATTGTCAACAAGAAGCTAGGGTGGATGAAAAGGCCTGGCACACATTCCACGTGGAAAAATCTGTTCTACAGAAACAGAAGGGAGTCAGTGCCACTGGGATATGTAACAAGACCAAAAACATTTACAGGGCTAGACATAGGACAATGCTCTGGCTCCCTGTCGTGTGGAACACAATTGCTGATGACCGTGTCTATGGAAGAGAGAGACTCATATTAGAGTTGTTGGAATCTTGACTGAACCCCCAGATCCAACATCCAGGTAGCCTAACCTGAATCATTCCATGTGTACCAGGTTTATTTAAACAACACCAACTTCTCATAGGTATAGTATGAATAGTACTATAGTAGAGATTTAGGTACACTAGTACTACAACAGTTATCTAATGGACACCAAAAAACATATATTTTCACATCCCTTACAGGAAGAACTTAAGGAGACTAGACCTGGAATCCTTACAGCCACCCTGAATTATATTATGTAGAGTTCCATGTGGTATGTTGTTATTCTAGATGAAATAACCCAGATGTACAGAAATGTTTTGCTGGGAAAGGAGGAAACCTAGAAAACCCTTTGGGAAGTGGGTGTTGTATCCTTAAAAGATGGCTGTTGAGTCATATAGCAGATTTAGGGCTGGATTTTTAGAAAGGATAAGAAGTCAAGTTAGGAACTGGGAAGGGGGGCAATCATGGGATGACATGTCATTAGGGGTTTCACTTCTATACTGCTTTGACTTTGAATTATGAGAGATTTTAAATCTTTTCATATTGTGATCCATTTTTTTTGATACCTCAGTAAAGCCTGATATACATGTATGACTTTGATAATGGATAAGTAGAAAAGACACATGGGGAGCCCAAGGGAGGACTCAGCATCATCTCTGGGTCAAATCCATACACTCCATCTTTCCACATACAATCATGGAAGGTGAAACTTTCTCAGAGGAGCAGAATGAACACGTATTTCATTAGCATTACCTTGGTGTCTGTTCCACATTCCTCTCTTCCAATGTGTGCTTCTAGGGAGTCTATTTTATAGTCTTGGCACGAAACACCAGCACCACCATGCTGACTCCCAAACTGTTACATTCAGCCCAGAGTTTATATTCAGTCCAAGTTCAGCTTGGTCCTGGACATCTCCACCTGGACATGTTCTCTCAGTCTGCTCCTGGTCAAGTTCGTTATCATCTTTCTACTACACTACTCTGTTCCTCCCCAAAATGACTGAGTTTACACAAAATAAACACAAGGTCTTCTCTGAGTGTTTGTTTACATTTATCACAAAATACTTTGAATTTCATTGCTAATCTACTCCCCAATTTCATTTGTTTCTCAGCATCTCGATCTGATACTGCCCGTGCTTCCTCTTATTCGATCAGTGCTTCCTGTGTCTGTCATCATCTCCTCAAGCCATGTTCCACCAACATTCTATTTTTACCCAGAAATCCACTTAAACTCACCAGAAAACACAATAAATATGTAATGCACTTTAAAATCTATGTAGCAGATTTAACCAGCCCTTTTAGGTTCACTAGCCCTTCCTCCCCTGCTTAGGTAAGAAGCCCTGTATGCCAACACTCTGATATGCTAGTGATTCTTCTAATACAACATTTTCTTCAGTTTTGGCTCCATGATTTTAACACACTATTCCTTCTAACCAAAATACTTCTTCCTTTCCCCTTTTCTCCAAATGTCAAGCGCTTAACTATCCCACAAAATTAAATCCATGTGTTATGTCTTCAGGAAGCAGCCTCTGACTCTTACCATCAGACTGCCTCAGAAAATGCCTTCTTTTTTCCATAAGCGTGTTTACAAAACCCTACGATCACATTTTTTGGGGAGAATGTCTAAATTTTTTTTTGATCCAGTTTTCTTAAACTAAGGTTGTCTTTTTAAATTTGTATCTCTGTAACACAGCGCATACCTTATACACAGTAGTTGCTGGAAGTGTTGAGTAACCGGAGAGAGACCAAATCTAGGGCTAAGTCATGAAGTATGGTCACTGAGGTTGAATTCATTCCACCAGTGGAGACAAATATTTGTTGTTCAACAGAGAAAAGCCGCCACCTACTTCAGCTGGCAAGTGGACGGCACATCCATATAAATGCTCCCTCCTTCAGGTAATTTTTCACCAGCCCATGAGGATAAAGACATAGGAAAGCTCCTCAACACATATCTCTAATTTTAGTTAGGATTGATGTACATTTTTTATTCACACACAAGAACAAGATTTTTCCCTAAGGTTGCTAGTGTAGGCTTCGATGATATATTCATGACACTTACCTTCAGCAAGAAATGATTCATCTCCCTGGATCTCACTCTGAGTCTGCACTAGATCTGGAGAATTTTCTCAAGTTTCTTTTATGTCCAGCAAGACTGACTGAGACTGGACATGAAAGCTGTCTAAATACTCTAATCTATTCCCAACCCCCAGAAATGCGGGCTTCACACTCTCTCTGTTTGCTGTCATGAATCATGATGCTGACAAGTAAGTCAGATTTATAACATTAAACAAAAGCTGATAGGAGAAACTTCTTCCTGCATCCATTGGGAAAGGGCACGGGTGTTCTGTAGACCAGAGCTTCTCCTGCCAAGGTAAATGTAAAGCTAGAAGAGAGACTGAAAGATAACCAGTTTGAATTTCATTTTCCCCGAGACAAACAAGATTCATTGTTTGCCATGAGAAGTCCCCATCCTGTTTTCTTTAGAGCTGCTTGCTGCTTTCTATAAATTCCATTGCATTGTTGTTTTAAAGTCTGTTCATATTCTATTATTAGGTTGTTATTATCCTGGCCTTTATTATAATGAATCATAATACTCTGTAGCTTCATGACATTTTTCTTCTTGGATCGTCCTGCTTAGCCTCATAAAAGAAATTAATCAAGTTACACCTTTAAGGAAAGCATTAAGCTACTTCATTGTAAAAGCAAATTGTCTTTGTTTGGTCTGATTGCAATTATGTACAGTTTCCTAAATAGGCATGTTAACATATCAGGGGAAATTTCAAATTGTTCATTCCTTTGACTGGTCTCCCCCCCTGCCTGCCATTTTTTTTTCCTAAACAGTGTTTTGAAATGCTAAGGATATAAGAAAGACAGATAGATGTTCTTGAAGCACAGCAGAGATCGGTGCATGTATTAAGTATGTAGATATAAAATTAGTCTTTTCCCAGCACATTACTCATTTTTAGATGTTTGTCAAGAAGAGGACTTGGTAATATTGAGCTGACCATGGTTTTCTTATTCTCTTTGCCCAGAATGCTCACAGGAGTCTATGCAGAAGCCACCAAAATGAAATGTTTCTGAGGATATCTAATAACATGACTCTTTGTCATCCCCTGCCACTTCCTCCATTTGGATAATTGTTACAGTTCCATTCTCTGCAGAGGAAAACATGAAGGAAAGTAATTATCATATTTAACTTACATATGAGGGAGGAAATTTCTAATAATATCTATTGGGTTTAGATTTGAATTTAGTTTTTTTCTCCAGTGGAGATATGCTAAGTACTTGGCACACTACCCCATCTCTTAAATTTATCTTTTAAATTTTCTGCATCTAATAGAAGAAAATGGTAAGGAGATAAAGAGGGAATTTCTGTCTTGAGCTATCTTTAGCCCACGTACCTGCCATCTATAATCATGGCTGTTTACAAGTTCAGCATCACCTGGGTCCACATCAGTGCAATCTGAGCTGGTAACAGATTATTCTCACTTGGGAGACACCACATATGGTCAGGCCTTTGGCTGTATACCTTTTGACTTAGAGTCTGTGTGTGTCTAGAAGCAAGTAAAGAACAGTCTGTTTAAAATTACTGCCATTTTCATGAGGTATATACACACTAGGAAGACCTCAAAGCAGTTTTATCCTGTATGGAGCAAAGAGATAGAGGCACCTGGGTGGCTCAGATGTTAAGCATCTTCCTTCGGCTCAGGTCATGGTCCCGTGGGTCCCTGGCCCACATAGAGTCCCGCATCGAGCCCTGCATTGGGCTCTCTGCTTAGAGGGAGGCCTGCTTCTCCTTCTCCCACTCCCCCTGCTTATGTTCCCTCTCTTGCTGGCTCTTTCTCTGTCAGTTAAATAAATAAATAAAATCTTTTTAAAAAAGAAACAAAGAGATAGTATAGATTTAGTTTTGTTTGAGTAACAATTCATAACTTAGATGTGAAGAAGTATTAGAGAAGGGGATCAAGAATCAGAACAGTCACTTCTAATTCCCATATGTAATTTAGGTTCTTTTTTTTTTTAAGATTTTATTTATTTATTTGACATAGAGATTGCAAGTAGGCAGAGAGGCAGGCAGAGAGAGGGAGGGAAGCAGGCTCCCTGCTGAGCAGAGAGCCCGATGTAGGGGCCGATCCCAGGACCCTGAGACCATGACCTGAGCTGAAGGCAGAAGCTTCACCCTCTGAGCCACCCAGGCGCCCCTAGTTTCTTTTTTTTGACATTAATTGTGACCCACAGCAGTGGGTGAATATGCCCCCCCCCCCGCCAAATATGTCCATGTGAACCTGTGAACATGTTACATTACATAGTATGAGGGACTTCTCAGGTGTGATCAAATTAAATATTTTGTGGTGAGAAGATTTCCCTGGAATATCTGAGGGTACCCAGTGTAGTTAAAAAGGTCCTCTCTCTTATAAAGGAAGAAAGAATCAGAGTTTTAGAAGAAGCTGGTGTGATGACTGAAACAGAGAAAGAGACTCTTGAAGATGCTACCCTGCTGACTTTGAAGATTCAGGAAGAGTCCACAAGACAAGGAATGCAAATGGCCGTTTGAAGCTGATGCTGGAAAAGGCAAGGAAACAGCTTCTTCCCTAGAGCCTTGAAGGACTGCAGACTTGCCAACATCTTGATTTCAGCCAGTGAAAGCCATTTTGGACTCCTGACCTCTAGAACTATAAGATAATAAATCTGTGTTGTTTAGGCCACCAGTTTGTGAGTAATCTGTTATAATGACCATGGGAGGCTAGTATATTCACTAATGAGGATTAAGGTAAGTGTAGGGATTAATATCACGTACTCTAGATCTGGCTTACAAGGGTTTGAATCTTGGTTCAGTAGTGTGATCTTGAGCAATTTAAATAGAGTCTCTGTGACTAAATTCCCTTATCTTTAAGATGAGTACACCTATATCACATTGGGTGTAAGGACTGAATTAATTAATTCATATCGAGAGCTGAGAATAGTGCTGCTGCAAAATATGTACTTGATACTGAGCCATTTGAATCAAAAATAGCAAGAGTTAAATAGTGCATAGATTAGGGGAATTTTATTTTTTAAAATGGCCATAGAACAGAATTTTTATTGTATCAATCACAGGATAATTAGTATTTAGAATTTAAAACTAATCTTATTGGCCTCCATCTCTTTGTATGAAGGATGTAGATCTATACTACATCTGTAGATATGGAACATCTATCAATTTCCTGTCAGTTTTAATTCTCTGCCCATCATTGTGTTAAGATTACCCTCTACTTCTGCTTATGTTTGAGTTCATTAAATGGGAGTTGTTGGGCTCCTAAGCTCTAACTTAGAAAGTGAAATAATATACCTATCCAAGGATTCTATGAAGTTTGTTAATACTTATATTGGATTTTAATTCATTTTACCAAAATCTATTGCTTACACAAACTATCATTAAAAAAGAAACCCCAGAGAACAAAAGATCTTGGTTTTCATGCCATTTATTGGTTTAAAGTGGAAAAGAATAAAAGTATTAGAAGTGATAAAGGCAGAAGAGTTTGGTTACTAACGTGCCTCTTATCATGTTATCAACAGGGCCTATCAACAAAAATGTGAGGTTCCCTGATGTGTGATTAGTGTTCTAATGGTCCTTTAGAAAGATAGATGGTCAGAAAAACTAAAGTTGACCCTAGTTATGTTTAGGAAAAAACCTTTCAGAGTCCTGAGTTGAAGATGCAATAATGACAGTCATCTGAACAAAACTACAATTACTTGGTGAATCTCAAAAATGGAGACATGGAACAAAATGCAATCAGATAAGTATGGAGTGATCCCTCATTTCCAGGACAGTATACCACCTTGATTGGTGGGAGGAGCAAAAGCAGAGAGAAAGAGACACGTCATTTTTTTTTTGTCTCCTCAAACTCTCAAAAATGTTTTGATTTGGAACAAATCACCCATGTCTTCCTGGGTCATGAGTACCTCTCCATCATCATTACTCCCCAAAACAAAATAGTCAAGGACTCCTATTAGACCATGAAAGACTCAAGGAAGAAAGCTGGCACTGAGAGAAGACAGAAGATGAAAGTTGTGAGGAACTGAAAACCCAGAGACATGCCGACCTTTTCAAAGTGAATGCCAGTGAGGCCCAATTTGCTCTGGAAAATACGGAGTGATTTCTCTGGACATACTACCGAAAACATCTGGACGGGAGGGACTTGATTTAATTCCCTCTAATTTGTTTTCTTCATGACTTCTTTGAAAAGACTTTTCTGATCAGAAGGATCACTGAAATAAATAACTTTATACCACAAAAATAAGCCGACATTACATAGAATCACACGGTAATTGATATTGAAGTAACCTAATTATTTTCTCTGGTTTATTCCCCAAAGTCATACTCAATTTGCTATATTGTCACAAGGAATTTCAAAGAAAGACCAAAGATGTAAATAATTCTTCATTCATTCACTGAAAACTTACTGCACAGTACACAGTGTTAGGTATTGTGCTGGCCACTAGAATGTGTTGAAATAATTCCTTTTAATAGTAGGTGGAAAAACTAGAAGATATTATTATAGTTAAATACTTTGTTTACTATTTGAGAAGGTAGCACAGCTGCTGGATGGGAAGGCTAAGGTAAGGCAACAGACAGCTTTGAAGCCGAGGACAAAAAAAAAAGGCTGTGAGACAATAGGGAAGATTTTAGAAAAACAGGTACCCACTGTAGTTCAGAGATCTTGAATAGGTCTTCATAGGTATGAAATCATAAATTTTACAAAATAGTGTGGATACCATGGGTCACTTGAATTTCTTGGGTTCTCTCCATTTTGTTTTTGGGTTTTTTTTTTATAGATTTTATTTATTTATTTGATAGAGAGTGAGAGCAAGAGAAATCATAGAGGGAGAGGGAGAAGCAGATTCACCACAGAACAGAGAGTCTGACACGGGATTCAATCCTGAAACCCTGAGAACATGACCTAAGCCTAAGGCAGACACCTAACCGACTGAGCCACCCAGGCCCCCATTTTGTTTTATTTTTAATGTGTTTTCTTCCCATTGAATGATTATCTTAGGAGTCAACGATTTTGACAGCTTTAACATATTTGTATTTCTATTCTTCCAGGAGAAATAGTAATTTAGAAAACATTCTAACTGTTACCAAATGGATTTGGGGGGAAAATACCACAGAGACCCCTGAAACAGACCCCTAAACCTCCGTGTCAAATAAAAATAAGCCATCATTGTGTTTGCTGCTCCACTTGTGAGGCTAATCAGTCTGTTTAGCCTTACAGGATGGTCAGAGCAGTTAATTAAGAGCCAGGGGAACTCGGTTCCATGGAGCAGAGAGCAGTTTACAGTGAATGCAGGGTGAGGTAGCTTATGGCCAGTGCTAACACATTAATCCCAAATCGGTTAACCAATAGAGTTTAAAGAACAACAACATCTAAATTGGGCTTTGAATAATTGATGACAGCAGCTGAACTATTAAAGAAGGATGTATCTTTCCTCTAGGAAGCCTATATGCCTCTAATTACTACGCTTATTTTCTCTGATTGGATACAGTTACTCGCAAGAATATTTTCTTTCCTCTGAAACATGAAGAGGAACTCCAGTGACATGTTTTTGATGGAAGGGATAGAAAAATGTCATGTTTTTGCCAAATTAACTGAACTGGTTTTAAGACAATCCAGCCCACAATTTTGCTATACACATAGATATATGACAAGTAGGAGAGAGACAGAAATCGAGGGTTAACTTTCCTGCTGAGGGTTGGTTCGGAGTGATGGTGGGATAATGAGGGTCTCCACCACCACACAGATTTTGAGATAAAAAGGAAATTATTTTTAAATCAAATCAAAGGACAGCTTTTTAAAATACAGTGATTAGAGTCTTCTAAGAGGACGGAGTGTAATTCATTATAAACTTGTGAATCATTTCCTCTGATGAAATAGTGCTCTTTCTAACCTAACTTTGTCTGACCTTCAGAAAGAGTGTTGTTTGCAGAATCAGTTTTTGGCAGAGGTTTGAAACAGTGCATAATGCAGGTGACACTTCTAGATCAATTTTTCCTATTACTTCTTTTTCTTGTGCATTACAGATGCTACATTTCTAATAGTTTCCATAGAAACAGTTAGTGTTGGACTTTTGAAACTGTAGTGGAAAGAGGTGGAAGAACAAGGAAGATGGTTTGGGAGTGAATGACTAGCAGATATGTTAAAGTTAAGGTTGTGTGACATGTATGTGCTAATTGAACTGCACAAAGATTTCACAGGTGTGGCATAAGGCTTTGCAAACTTGATGAGTAAAGGTCGGATATGAAATAGTAACAAGTCCAAAGTTTGGGCACTAAATTCTGATCCTAAAACTATATGCATCATTTACATATGTGTATACAGTACCTCAGAATTCTGTGGTAATCTTCTAGCCATCACATGCTTTACTAATTTATATTTTTTTAAAAAGCACAGCAAACATTTGGGGATGCATTCCTTCTTTCAGTAAACCTATGTAAAATGCCTATCAGATGCCAGGCTCTCATCAAGGTGTTCAGGATCATTCCACAAAGCAGAGAATGTCCCTTCACAGAGCTTACATATGGGGTGGAGTAAATGGAGTAAAATGTTATAAATTGATATGTTCTATGAAAAAAAGGAACACTTGAGTGAGCTAAGACAGCTGGGTAGTTGGGTTGCAATATTGACGAGGATGGTCAGGGGAAAATCACTGAGAACATGAATAAATACTTACAGGAATTGCAGAAGTGCACCTTGGGAATAGCTGGGGAGACCCCTCCAGGCAGGAGGGACTGTGCCAAGGCAGAAGACCACCTGCTTCTTCCTGCTGCAGCAGAGAGGCCAGGTGAAGCTGGAAGGGAGAAAGCAGGTTCACAGGTTGTAAGTCAGAAAGGTAGCTGTCAGCCAGATCATTTGAGTGTTTAGGCCATGATAAGGATTTTGGCTTTTACTCTGAGTAATATGAGAAGCCCGTATTATTGATTCTTGAAGCATGGTCTCTGGGCCAGCAGCATCAGCATCGTCTGGGGAATTATAAGAAATATGAATTCTCAGGTCCCACCCACACCAAAATTCCTGGGGATGGGGCCCCATACTCTGTGTTTTAATCAGTATTCCAAGTGATTCTGATGCATGGTCTAGGTGGAGAACCACAGCAGTGGATGATTCCAAGCAAAACGACATCATGTTCTAACTTGGTCATTTATCTTAAGACTTGTAGAAATTGATCAAAATTGGGGGATTTTTTGAGAGTAAAAAGAGTCCTACAAAACAGTTATAATTTATCTACAATACATTATAGAATGAGATTTTCCAGGTCAAACCAAGACATAGGAGGCTGTAAGTCACTCATTTATTCTATGAAATAGTAGTACAGGCTCTTCTTCTAAAAAGAGGTCTACTCGCCAAGGCAGGCTTCTACCAGTTGAAAAGAAGAGGAAGAGGAAAAGCTTGGCGAGGTATAACTTCCCAAGCTGGAACTTTTTCCTCTCATGAGCCATAACCAGCCTCAAGTTCATGGGAAGGACATCTCACTTAAAAATACAGACAGCTTACCATACATAATCTGCAATGATTTAAAATGAAGCTGGAGCTAGAATAGGAATTTTATGGAAGCCTGACCTTTGGTCTTGCTCATTTCATTACCAAGTATTTTACTGCTGACATTTAGTCTGGGCCAAAGTTTGTTCCTACGCATTTTGAAGTCATGACATTTCATCATGTGGTATTTTGCTTTTGATTAAGGTGCTCTAGCATTCGTTGTCTTATAAATTTAATAGTGTTTCAAATTTTATACGAACATGGTCTTTTTAAAAAAATGTGGCTCTATAAAGGTACTATCTAATTTGATATAGAATATCTAAATGAGCAATCTCTCAAGAGTGATATATTGCTATTATCAGGGGTGGGCTGAGATGCATTCTCAACAAGCCAGAGACATAACAGGAGAGAGCATCAAGAGCAGTGCCTACGACCAGGGCCCAGGCTCCTCGTACCCAGGGACATGGTAGAATGCTTCAGGTCTCAAGAGAACTCATTTCAACCCAGCTAAACCCCACAGAGTGAAGATGACTATCCTCATTATTTTAAAAATTTCCTAAGAAAAATGTAAACTAGTTAAAAATAGAATGAAACACCTCATTTAAGCTTGAAAAGAGATTAAGGATTGAATCTCATGCTTCTTAAAGGCAGCCCATGGACCACCTGCCCATAGGTCGCCTGGAGAGCACGGTAAATAGACAAACACTCACAGGCTGCCTGCCAGACCTGCTGAATCAGATTCTCTGGACAGGGGGCTTAGAAATCTGCATTTTTAATAAGCACTCTAGTTGATTTCTGTGCACAGTAAACTTTGTGAAGCCCTATGATATGGACAGTGTCCAAAAGCAATAGTATTATCCAGAGCCACAGAAGGTAAAGATAAGAACAATTATAATGCTCAGATAATCTTCTATGTTTAATCTATTTTGGTTTGAATGACTGCAGAGTAAGGGGAAAGAAGGAAGAAAAAGATATGCCAAAACCCAGAGGACTCACTGCAGCAAGTCAGAGGAAATGTTAAAAAGCTTGAGAAACAGCCAAATAGTTGCTGGGGTGTGTGTGTAGGGGCAGGTTGAGGGACCCCGCCAGGAGATCTCATGGGACTAACTTCACATTGCTAATTTACAATCACATGCCACATCTGTCACTTTTACAAATCAATGAGAATGCCCACCCTTTAATAGCATGGGGTTGCTTGCAGTGGCTGCCGGTGTGGGCCATCCAGACGAGACCTTTCAGGATGTCAGGAAAGAACCTCAGTGACGCACATTAACACACACACACTCCTTTATGTCACTTCCAATTAACCTTATTTTAAATTGTCAGCAAGAAGTCACGCCCATATTAATAACTAGAGGTTTGCATTTAGGCCAAGAAAAATAGACCCTGCTGATAGCTCTGCAGACAGCTGGTTTGTCCCAAGTAGAGCCAAAGAACAAAACAGAACAAAACAGAGAGAGAACGGAAAAAGAAAGAGAAGGCTCTTTGTGGAAATTTTATAATATTTCGGGAAGGGACTGGTGGAAGAATTGTTTCAATGTCTTCGTTTAGGAAAGGCATTTTGAGAAAATAATCAAGATTGTCATTAAACATGGTTTTTTACTTTAAACAGCAGAAAGAAGGGAAATGTTCCTAAGGTAGAGTCCTAATTAGTTTCAACCATCTGGGAATGGAATTGTATGGAAGAAAGAGCATCTAAAATATTCTTTTTACTTTTCTAAAGAGAAATGAAGAAATTAAGATGCTACTTCTGTGAATCCAATTCTGATCAATAAATAAGAAATTATTCACGGGGGCACCTGGGTGGCTCAGTGGGTTAAAGCCTCTGCTTTCAGCTCAGGTCTTGATCCCAGGGTCCTGGGATCGAGCCCCACATCGGGCTCTCTGTTCAGCATGGAGCCTGCTTCCCTCTCTCACTCTGCCTGCCTCTCTGCCTACTTGTGATCTCTGTCAAATAAATAAATAAAATCTTTAAAAAAAAAAGAAATTATTCACGATGGGAAGTGGTTACGTGGAAATGAATATGGACCCTAACCAGACATGGGGCGAAGATATTTAAAAAACAGATTTCAAAAGCACTTAAAGGAAGACATCAGATTTGACTTTTGTGTGAGCCTTAAAAGGGAATTTGCTCAGGGAGTGTGGTAGGAAAATGATCTTCAGTTTGTATAGTTTCCAATCAGATGGGGAAAAAATATTTCTCAGGGAACTGCCTTACGTGGATAGGAAGGCTTCCCAAGAGTAGGAAATACAAATGAACATGTGGAAGAGGTAGAAAGAGGGGCACATAGCAAGGAATGAAAATAAAAGAGCTGCGTAGGCTTAAAAGAGCAGTGTCAGGTTAGAGGCCAAAGTTACTGAGGCCTGAGGAACTGCTAGAGATAAGAAAAGGCTGTGCAAGCTATGTTCAGAGACACTATGAGCAGAGAAGGGGGCGGAGGTGGTACACTGGTGACAGATGACTGAAATGTTACCAGATAATTGATTTATTCATCATTACATGCCCTACGCCAAGCATGGTGCCTGTCACCTATCAAGTGTACCACACATGTGGAGGAAAAGGATGGACGAAGAGTTCAGGTGGTGACAGTGATTTTGAAAACTGAAAAGTCATGGAAGAAATAGGAGTTTTATAGAAGAAATTTCAATTAATCAAGGGACTTGGTTATTTTTAAATGAGCTCTCTCTACAGACCAAGGATGACAAGGCAAGAAGGCAAGACTCTGCAGATCTGATGTGATTAACAATGCTCAGGATCAAAGTATAGAGGTTTCAAAGATGCAATCAAAGTACTAATTCAAAATTTCAACAAAGACAAGAGATGGATTTGGGGTATTTCAGAACAGTGATAGGACTATTTCTGCCATAATTCTATGATATCTTATGAAGTAGGAAATTGCTTTACTCCGAGTGATTTAGATTAAAAAATTATGTTTAGAGTCTACTAAATGAGGAAAGTGTGCAGAAAGGCAGTACAATTTATTTTTTAATAGGATTTCCTAATATATTCATGAAAGAAACGCTGTCATCATGTGATTTCACTAGGGCATCCTGCAAAATTTCTTTTTATACTTAGTGAAAAGATGGAGAAAAGTAACTTGGTGATGATGCAAACAAATGTATTCCTCATTCCCAACTGTATTCCAATAGGACCAAAATGAGACCATCTCAAACTGTGTTAATAAGACTGTGTTTGGCCTTGTCTTGTTCAATATTTTGATTGATGGTTTGAATTAAAAACAAACAGAAAGGGTCCTTAATAAAATCTGAATATGACACAAAGCTAGAGACTAAAATAACAGTATACTGGTAGTCCAAGCAAGATGGCACGTGCTTGTCTTAATTCAGGTTGCTGTAACAAAGTACAGTAGAATGGGTGGTTTATAAACAAAAGACATTGATTTCTCACAGTTATGGAGGCTCCGAGACCGAGATCAGGGTGCCAACACATTCAAATTCTGGTGAGGACCCTCTCTCTTTCCAGGTGGCAGATGGCCATCTGCCTGTGTCCTCAAATGATAAAAGGGGTGAGGGGGCACTCAGGGGTCTATTTTATAAGGGTATTAATCTCACTCAAGAGGACAGAGCCCTTATAATTTAATCACTTCAAAAGTCCCCACCTCCTAATATCATCACATTGAAGGTTAGGATTTCAGCTTATGAATTTGAAAGGACACAAACCTTGAATACATAATACATCTCTCCCTTCTCCTTTTTGCTAAGTCAACAATGTATGCTAGAAACAACATAAGAAACCACCAGAGGCCTCTCAAAGGTGTTATGGTTGCTAAATAATGTCCCTCAAAGATATCTACATCTTAATACCTGGAGTCCAAATATACCTTCCACAGCAAAAGGGATTTTGCAAGTGTGATTCCATTAAGGATCTGGAGATGAGGAGGTTGTCCTGGAATTGTCTACAAGGTCCTGGTGTTATCTCAAGGATCCTTCTAAAAGAGAGGCCAGAGGAGTGGAAGGCTGTGTCATGAGGGAAGCAGAAAGACGTTTGAAGATGCTGTGCTGTTGGCTTTGAGTATGGAAAAGGGGCCACAAGCCAATGAATGCAGGCAGCCGCTGGAAACTGGACAAGACAGGGAAAATCCACCCTGAGAGCTTCCAGAAGGAACCAGCCCAGCCTACACTTGGATTTTAGCCAAATTAAGCAGTTTTGGATTTCGACCTCCAGAATTATAGGAGAATAAATTTGTGTTATTGTAAGGCATCAAATTTCTGGTAGTTTATTACAGCTTCAGTAGAAACTAATATAGATAAGAGGAAGGAGATCTGATTAAGGACTCAAGAACTGGAGGAAAAACATAATGGCAAGGTGTTTCATGACCTCCCCTTCACCAACCAACAGAAGAAGGTGACTCATGTAGATTCCAATGCTTAAGCTAGCATTGGAATTCCTCATTCCTCCCCTTGACCAAGCAGAACAGGATGATGGCTAAAAT
This sequence comes from Mellivora capensis, assembly GCA_004024625.1. Taxonomy (NCBI): domain Eukaryota; kingdom Metazoa; phylum Chordata; class Mammalia; order Carnivora; family Mustelidae; genus Mellivora; species Mellivora capensis. The sequence continues at coordinate 9,103 of PISX010011001.1, read as the reverse complement.
AAAATTTAATGACAACACTAAATGCTGGTAAAATTTGTAGAAACTAGGTCAGTCATACAATGTCAGTGGAAAGGTAAAATGGTAATCCTTCTGGAAAACAGTTTGATAGTACCCTGTAATACTATACTTACAACTCCCACATAATGCAGCAACAATCTATCTCTTGGGTGTTTGTCATAGAGAAATGAAATCCATGCTCAAACAAAAACCTGTATACAAATATTGCTAACAGCTTATTCAACATAGCCCCAACTGAAAACAATCCAGATGTCTTTCAACAAATGACTGGTTAAATGAACTGTGATGCACCTATAGCATGAAATGTTACTTAGTGATAAAAAAATACAAGCTATTGATACAAGAAACAACTTGGATGAATTTTGGGAATATTATGCTCAGTTAGAAAAAGCCCATCTTAAAAGGTATTTTGATTTCATTTATGTAACTTTCTTACACTGACCAAATGATAGAAATGGAGAATAAATTTACTGTTGTCAGGAGTTGGGGATGGAGGGAGTAGGTGTCTGTGGCTATAAAGAGAATTATAAGGAATCCTTTTAGAACTGGATCTTTTTAGGGCATCTGGGTGGCTTAGTCAGTCAAGCATCTGTCTTCGACTCAGGTCATGATCCCAGGGTCCTGGGATCAAGGCCTACGTCAGGCTCCCTGGTCTGCAGGGAATCTGCTTCTCCTTCTGCCCCTCCTTCATTCATTTTCTCAATCTTGCTCTCTCTTTCTCAAATAAATAAATAAATAAATAAAATCTTAAAAAAAAAAACAACCTAGTAATGGGGGTGCCTGGGTGGCTCAGTAGGTTAAACCACTGCCTTTGGCTTGGGTCATGGTCTCAGGGTCCTGGGATCGAGCCCCACATCGGGCTCTCTGCTCAGCGGGGAGCCTGCTTCCCCCTCTCTCTGCCCCACTCTCTGCCTGCTTGTGATCTCTCTCTCTCTCTGTCCAATAAATAAATAAAATCTTAAAAAAAAAACTATCAAAAAAACCCCCCTAGAAATGGAACTTCTAAAGTGTTGACTATATCATGGCTGTATCTCACATGTAGTATAGTTTTCAAGATGTTACCCATTAAGAGAAACTTGCAAAAGGGTGCATAAGATTTCTTTGTAGTATATCTTATGTCTTATAACTATATGGTGAATGTATCTCAAAATAAAGAGTTTAATTGAAAAAGACTATGAAAAAAATTCATAAGTGATAGACTATTTATCAGTGGTCCTAATAATGCATTTTCTCACCTTTAATTTGTTATAAAAATGTATTTATCCTTTGTTTTTCATGGATGTTTTCACTGGGAATAGAATGCTAGGATGACCTTGTTGATTACTTTTTCTCTGCCTTAAAGATGTCATCCATCATCTTCTGGCTGGTATATGGTTGACCCTTAAACATTTGGGTTTGAGATGTGGGTGTCCGCTTATATGCATTTTTTATAGTAGAGTACTATAAATGTATTTTCCCTACCTTATGGTTTTCTTAATAGCGTTTTCTTTCCTTGAGTTCATTGTACCATAAGAATACAGTATATAATACATGTAACGAACAAAATATATGTTACTCCAGAGTTTATGCTGTTGGTAAGATTTCAAGTCAACAATAGGCTGTTAGTGGTTAAGTTTTGGGGCAGTCAGAAGTTATCTGTGGATTTTTGACTTGTTGGGGGAGTGGGCAGCCCTAACCCCTGTGTTGTTCAAGGGTCAATTGGACTTTCTGATGAAAAATGTTACAAAAATTTTGGCAAAGTTTCTTTTTTTCTTTCTGGCTTCCTTTAGAACTTTATCTTTGCTTTTTCACTTGTTTTAGTGTGATACATCAAAGTGCAGTTCTTTTGTTATTTTTTCTGCTAGGGGTTCTCTGCACTATTTCAGCAATCTGGAAAATCTGAGCTAAAATCAGGTTTTGGGGGATAAAACTCATAAAAGTAGGTTGTAGGGAAACACTTTCAAATGGCAGATTAAGAACCTCTAAAAATCCTTTCCTCCATAAAAGCACCAACAGCAGTGCAAAATGGCCACAGTCAGCATCTTTCTGAGCTCTTCAAATTAACCAAAATCCTACAACAGTCAGGGAACATTTATTCAAGAAAAATGGCTGAATGAATTTTGGTATGAACAGCAAGATAATGGTGTGTGAACTTGCCTTGTATCTATCCTCTTCTTCCCAGCTTCATGGAAGCCTTGAAAATTATTAGCCTCACAACCATGATAGCTATGAAAACCAGAGTATAGCATTCAGTGGAGGGAAAAAATTGGTTTGGAGCTACACTAAAATCCCTATCACTAAAGAATTGTTATCTTTGACTTACATGACAGCTCTCTGTAAATGCTCATTTTAAAGGATTTATCTCTATTTGACCTGACACTGACTCCCTTGGTGGGAAAGGCACTATCTGTAGAGTGTTGGCTGAAAATAATATAAGAAGTTTAGGAAAAGAATTATTAGAAAGTGTTAAAGAAGGGCAAGAAGAAGAAAAGAAAGGTGAAGGAGGAGGAGAAAGATCATCTTGACAGCTACAATGAAAAAATAGAATTTATAGGTTTACAAGTGGGAAAAAGAATAGAGATATGTCGGGAAACAAAGACTGAAAATGAATCGTTGTGTCTAGCAATGTGGACATTATTGTGTCTCTTTATAAGAACACTTTTTTTTAAAAAGTGTTCTTTTTAAAAAAAAGTTTTTAAAAAACTTTTTAAAAAGATTTTATTTATTTGACAGAGAGAGATCACAAGTAGGCAGAGAGGCAGGCAGAGAGAGAGAGGGGGAAGGAGGCTCCCCGCAGCAGAGAGCCTGATGCGGGGCTCGATCCCAGGACCCTGAGATCATGACCTGAGCCGAAGGCAGAGGCTTAACCCACTGAGCCACACAGGTGCCCCTATAAGAACACTTTTAATGAAGTGAGAGGGTTAGAGGTTAAGGGAGATTGGGAAATGAATTGCAAACAAGTACCTGAGATCTTAGAATTGTGGTATTTTGGGTTTCCCCGGGACCTTAGTTAGCTCCTTCATTTTGTAAGTGTGGAATGGATACTCCAAGAAATTAACCAAAAGACACAGGTAGTGGCAAAGAGGGAGCTAACACCCACACTCTTCTCATTCTCATTTTAAATATCCTTCAGTCACACAAGATTGCCTCCTTCTGAAAAAAAAACAAAAACAAAAACAAAACCAAAAATGGTAGATAACCATTACTTGTGTTTTTAATTGTTAAAAACAGAGATTCTGAACTTCAGAAATAAAATTTTTTGCTTTGTCCAAGAAGAAGGTGGCCATTATTGTGGTTATGACATTATGGAAAAGACAAAAAACCAAAAATTACTTCCCACTTCCCTTTTCCATTACCGCTCTCTCTTCCAGAGAGGTGGGGATAATTTGTCCGTTAGTTACCATTACAGACACCACATTCAGCTATTCTTTGAACTGTGAATGCTGGCCGCAAAAGGACAGTTTCATTTCTGTATTTTGATCACTTTTTTTTTAATGGACTTAACCCCACAAAAGAATATTATCTCTGGTCTTAAATCTTTTGCTCAGAGTGAGTTGTATTTTGTTTTAGGATAATAAGAACCGAATTTCTCTTTTTACTCAAAATCAAAGCTTTTTGAAGGCCTCTCTGCACCCCCTCCCCCCACCTCTTACCCGTTTTTGATGTTCTTTAGAGAATTTAGTCTGGTGAATAATATCAAGTTTTTATCTATGTGTCACCCAGCTCAGCATGATCTCATAGAAGAAAATGGAAAGAATAATCCACAGTGGTCAAGGAGCTAAAGACTAACTTGATCCATAATTAAACAGTACATTCACATGGCTGAGCAAAGAGCTAGCAGCTACCGTTCATCTCTGATGTTCTTTTACAAGGCTTATCTCCATTTGAAAGCTTTCTTTTAAAACATTTCTTTGGCAAGTAGACTAAATTATTCACTGCTTCCAATATTAATTTTTGTTATATATTTCTAGTGTATTCTATATAATGGGATAGAAACATTTTATGCAGATTTTTAATTAAGATTAGTCAAAGCCTCCGTGCTAATAGTAATAACAAATAGACACATACCACACATATACACTGTGTAGTTCTGGCTCATTAGATAGAATATGTAGCAAACAGCAATCAAAGCATCATTTCTTTGAACATTTACTTTAATTATGATACTATATACTACATATAATATTTATTCTAGGGGTGTGTAGAGGATTTTAAGATGAAAAAGTATAATTATGGTAATTATGATTTGAGGGCTTTCGTTCTTGAATATTTCCTTTGGAGATTTGTGTGCCATGAAAAAATATTAAGTAAAAAAAGGCTCTGGGCATGAACAAACACTTCGTATTTTAATAATCCTCATCGTATTCAATGCGGCTGCCATATTAGCATATTGTCATTTCTGCTTTTTTCTTTTTCTTAAAAAATCTATTTGCATAATTATGTAGAGTGCAATCTCTTTCAGGTTGTTCGTGGGTATGGAGCACTTAGCATTGCATATTACTACGGGAGATCAGCTTCTGTAGATATTCATGATTTTTGGATCTGAAAAGAAAATAAGTGTACATATTTTTCCTTATCTGATCTCTTTGTAAAGAGGAAAGCTTTAGCACATTAGAACAAGGAACACTTCATTTTCTTATTTTCTTTCTGAAATGCCATATAGATCATATAGAAATACATATGCATACACAGGTATTAATTTTTGCAGTATGAGTAATAGTTCTATGAAATTCTGACTTCTACATTTCCCACTTTTTATTCAGGTAATAAATGACGTTGAATACATAGTAAACAATAGGAATACTGGACTAGTTTGTAATGATCCTTAAATAACACATGCACACAAACACATTTATACACACACCATGTACACTTAAATATGATCCATTGCCTACACAGGGCAAAATATTTCTTAAATTTGCAATAAATATTTTGAATGAACTGCTAATTTATACCAGTTTGGGGTATAATTATTTTATGGCCCTTTTTAAAAACAAAAAGACCTACTTGTATATTTAAAAAGAAAAAAGGTGAAGCAAAATGGAAAGTTCCAGAAAAGAAAACAAAAATTTCATGTAAATTTCACCACCCTTCACTCAGCAGTCAGTTTTGGTGACTATCAACCTCATCTTCCTTTATTCACACACAAGCAGTATAGAAGATAGGAATCATTTCACGCAATGACATAGCATCATGCATAGTATTTTAAACTTAAAATTAAGCTTAATATTATTTGGTTTTAACTGAAAAAAAGCCCTGAAGTAAGACTTACAGAATTACTGAAGCCATTGTGTGTGTGTGTGTGCCACACACACATGTGCATGTATACAAGACATACCTCATAAAAATAACATTGACGTTGAAAATTTTTTAAAAAATCCGTCTTTTATTTTTAGTGAAAATGTCCAATTTAGTGTTATACTATGTAGCTTACACAGTAAGTGAGAGAGCTGGCGAGCTGTTTATGACTAATATTCAGTGAAGAATATGCGGAACCATATCGAAGATCCAATGTGATTAAGATGTCACTACCACCACTTCTATCATTTGTATCTGAGATGGTGGAGATGTTACTTGATAAGTTTTACTACAGTCTGGCCAACCATTCCAGAAAGGAAACAAAACCAAATAAACCCACCAAACCCAACAACAACAAACATTAAACAAAGCTGGTTTTCTTACATTTCTTGTCTTGGAATTGAAGACTCCCATGAAAGCCTACCAGATCCTGGGCCATGTGCCTGCAACTAGCTGCAAGGTGGCTAGAGAAGCAAGTTCTTAGTCATATCTCCAGGAATATGGGACTCACAATATGAAAATATATCATGTTGTTGGCATTTTTGAAGGCTTGGGTGGCCATGTATGACAGTTATCTATTCTAGATCTCTTGCTTCCTGATGATAATAATCTACTTTTTTCATTATTCCTTCTTTTTTGTGGAGCATACTCAGCAATACTTACTGAGAAATTGTACTTCAGAGATAATATTTTGATACTTGCATGTCTAAAAAGAGTTATTTTTAACTATCTATTTCAAGATTGAAAAATATTTGACTCCCTGCTAAGAAATATGAGGAAAATATCATTCGCACTTCCTCCCACATTTGCCCTTTTAGCTTCCATTTTTTTCCTATTTGTAATTATATTATCATTTTAACATTTCTAAGAAGTATAACATTCACATTAGATTATATAATTAAAATTCCTTTAGCTCTTTCATCTCTACTTTTGGCATAAATGGTTGCAACTCCGACTAACCATTCTTTCCTCTAGTTTCTATTTCTCTAAGCTCTTTATCAAGTGTTTTTTCTTGTTTGGCTACATTTCATTATGTAAGAGTGAGTTCTATCTTTAAACATAAAGGATAAATTCCTGCATATAAATTTAAGATAACAATGTTTCTTAGAAATTTATGGATATTTCTACACTTTTTCTGAAGCTGCATATTTCTTTGGAGACCTCTAATGACTATGTAACATCCCCTTTGAATGTGACTTTGTCTTTCATTCATTTATGAATACATATATTATTCTTCCTTTATCTCTATAAAGACTGAGGAAATTCACCAGAATTCACATATTTATATCATTTCCTCTGTATCCATTTTTCCTGGGAACACTGTGATACTCTGTATGTAGATTCAAGGCTGCCATATTTCGGTACAAGTTAATTGTGTACTTGAATTTTGTGTTACTTACTCTGCTCTATTACATATTCAGATCTTCCTTGACTTATGATAAGATTACAAACTGATAAACACATTGCAAGTTGAACATATCACAAAGCTGGAAATGCTTTTAATAAACCTACAGAACATCATAGCTTAACTCTGTCCACATTAAACTTGCTCAGAACACTTAACATTAGTCTGCAATTGGACATTATCTAACACTGTCTATGTTATATTGAAGTGTTGAATATCTCATGTAATGTATTAATGACTGTACTGAGAGTAGAAAAACAGAATGGTTATACGGGTACAGAATGGTTTTAAGTGTATTGGTTGTTTACCTTCTTGATTGTGTGGCTGACCGGAAGTTGTGGCTTCCTTAGAGAGGATCATACTGATTATCGCTAGCCTGGGATAGATCAAAATACAGAATGTCCCGTACAGTTTCTACTGAAGTCATATCACTTTTACACCATCATAAAGTGAAAAAATTATAAGTCAAATCATTGTTAAGTGGGGAATGTTTGCAGATTAGTATCTTTTGTTGTATCCGTGTTTTTCCGTAGTCCATGTTTCGTTTTGTTTTCTGCTGTTTCACTTCATTTACTTCAGCCCACCCACTGCAATCTTGACTTTGTTTTCAGTTACGGTCATTTATTTTATTTTATTTTTTTTATAAACATATAATGTATTTTTATCCCCAGGGGTACATGTCTGTGAATCGCCAGGTTTACACACTTCACAGCACTAACCATAGCACATACCCTCCCCAATGTCCATTACCCCACCCCTCTCTCCCTCCCCCGCTCCCCCCACCACCCCTCAGTTTGTTTTGTGAAATTAAGAGTCACTTATGATTTGTCTCCCTCCCAATCCCATCTTGTTTCTTTTCTTCTTTTCCTACCCGCCCAACCCCCCATGTTGTATCTCCACTTCCTCATATCCGGGATATCACATGATAGTTGTCTTTCACTGATTGACTTATTTCACTAAGCATGATACCCTCTAGTTCCATCCACATCATTGCAAATGGCAAGATGGCATTTCTTTTGATGGCTGCATAGTATTCCATTGTGTATATATACCACATCTTCTTTATCCATTCATCTGTTGATGGACATCACGGTTCTTTCCATAGTTTGGCTATTGTAGACATTGCTGCTATAAACATTTGGGTGCACGTGCCCCTTCGGATCACTACATTTGTATCTTTAGGGTAAATACCCAGTAGTGCAATTGCTGGGTCGTAGGGTAGTTCTATTTTCAACTTTTTGAGGAATCTCCATGCTGTTTTCCAGAGCAGTTGCACCAGCTTACATTCCCACCAACAGTGTAGGAGGGTTCCCCTTTCTCCTCATCCTCGCCAGCATCTGTCATTTCCTGGCTTGTTAATTTTAGCCATTCTGACTGGTGTGAGGTGATATCTCATTGTGGTTTTGATTTGTATTTCCCTGATGCCGAGCGATGTGGAGCACTGTTTCATATGTCTGTTGGCCATCTGGATGTCTTCTTTGCAGAAATGTCTGTTCATGTCCTCTGCCCACTTCTTGATTGGGTTATTTATTCTTTGGGTGTTGAGTTTGATGAGTTCTTTATAGATTTTGGACACTAGCCCTTTATCTGATATGTTGTTTGCAAATATCTTCTCCCATTCTGTCAGTTGTCTTTTCGTTTTGTTAACTGTTTCCTTTGCTGTGCAAAAGCTTTTGATCTTGATGAAATCCCAATAGCTCATTTTTGCCCTTGCTTCCCTTGCCTTTGGCGATGTTCCTAGGAAGATGTTGCTGCGGCTGAGGTCGAAGAGGTTGCTGCCTGTGTTCTCCTCAAGGATTTGGATGGATTCCTTTCTCACATTGAGGTCCTTCATCCATTTTGAATCTATTTTTGTGTGTGGTATAAGGAAATGATCCAATTTCATTTATCTGCAAGTGGCTGTCCAATTTTCCCAACACCATTTATAGAAGAGGCTGTCTTTTTTCCATTGGACATTCTTTCCTGCTTTATCGAAGATTAGTTGCCCATAGAGTTGAGGGTCTATTTCTGGGCTCTCTATTATATTCCATTATCAATGTGTCTGTTTTTTTGCCAGTACCACACTGTCTTGATGATGACAGCTTTGTAATAGAGCTTGAAGTCTGGAATTGTGATGCCACCAACTTTGGCTTTCTTTTACAATATTCCTTTGGCTATTTGAGGTCTTTTCTGGTTCCATATAAATTTTAGGACTATTTGTTCCTTTTCTTTGAAAAAAATGGGTGGGATTTTGATAGGGATTGCATTAAATGTGTAGATTGCTTTAGGTAGCATAGACATTTTCACAATATTTGTCCTTCCAATCCAGGAGCATGGAACATTTTTCCATTTCTTTGTGTCTTCCTCAATTTCTTTCATGAGTACTTTATAGTTTTCTGAGTATAGATTTTTAGCCTCTTTGGT
>PISX010011000.1:0-67555 GCA_004024625.1 Mellivora capensis | reverse complement strand
AGAGATTATGCTGAGTGAAATAAGTCAAGCAGAGAGAGTCAACTATCATATGGTTTCACTTATTTGCGGAGCATAACAAATAACACGGAGGACATGGGGAGATGGAGAGGAGAAGGGAGTTGAGGGAAATTGGGGGGGAGATGAACCATGAGAGACTATGGACTCTGAAAAATAACCTGAGGGTTTTGAAGGGGCGGGGAGTGGGAGGTTGGGGGAGCCTGGTGGTGGGTATTGTGGAGGGCACGCATTGCATGGAGCATTGGGTGTGGTGTAAAACTATGTATGAATTCTGATACGCTGAAAAGAAATTAAAAAAAAAGAAAAAAGAAAAAAGAAAGAAAAATAAATCCCTCTTGAGCTATTCCTTTATATTTCTGAATGTACTACATCTCAAAATTCAATCTATGTACATGGCTTATTAATCACACTAAAGAAAAGAAATTATCAGTCCTGGCGACATAGCTTTATTGCATGTACTGACAGGCTTCTGCACATGGAAATTCTATTCCCTAAATATGAATACTTTTTTGCCAATAAAGGTAAAACTGTTAAATATATGTGCTACTATTAAATGTTTGTTAGATTTTAATCTTGAACACAAGCAATTCAAATGGCTGTAAAAATTCTAGCATAGTTGAGTTAAAAATTCTGCTAGCCTAACAATTTGTAATCATCACAAAGTAACAGTTGCACAACCTCCTATCATCTAGGCCTCTTCACTTACTGCGGCCAAAATGCTTACAACATCTGCAAAAGTCCAAACAAAAACTTTTGAGTTCGGCCATTCATAATGCAGTATGAGCCTATGTATAAATGTGAATGTAACTGAAGGTAGCTGATTTTGACCGACACAATGACATAAGCACAAACAAATCACCGTGAAAACTGTCATCTTCTGGAAAAATGCACACCAGACATTTGATCATAAAGTCCATATTTGTATCTGCAATGCTAACCAAGTAAACATTCAGACTCACAAGACTGCCATAAACTGAACTCAGACTCAGAAGGATACAGGGCAGAAATCACTGGTTACCAGTAAGGCAGCAGAAGGCATCCTCTTCTGCAAGACTTGACCTCATAGCTATCTATGTACCAGTCCACAGAGTAATGTTAGTTGTGCCCTTCTCCCAACAGGGCAACTCAAAAGTAAGCAAATGAGACTCAATTGGCAAGTACTAGGACCATCCTGACTTAAAAACTAGAGAATTTACACTGTGCAACCTCACACTCAGCCTGAACACTCAGAACTGAAACCATACCTTACTGTTTATGTTAACATGACTTTGTGCTAGTCCTGTCTTCCTTAGCATGACTTAATTTTTCCAGGACTCTCCTGCCCAGGCAAATGGTTTGATTTTTCATCATAGGAACTTTCCAAAGACCCAGTAACTCTTCAGCAGGAAGCATAAACGGTTTATGCCCTAATATTCTTTGAATTTTTTGCCTCAAAATCCTCACCTTGCTGTTTCCACCAATCCTGAAATATTGTATCATGATCCTTGAAATTTACCCAATCCTAACTTTTCACTTGGAGAAGTAATAAAGGATGCTAAATAGGGTGGCCATCCATATACTTTCCTCTGAGTGTATGGGTGAAAGTCAAGTGTGGGCAAACCACCAATCTAATCCTCAGTAAAAATATAAATGGTTTTTTATTGTTCTTAGAATTACTAACATTATCAAGGTGCTTTCTCAAGCAGAAAAGAAGTAGGAGGTATAAAGGACTTAAAACTGTAGCTAAAGTTTTTGAAAGCAGGCACTAAAAAACCTATGTCTGAACAGAAGGTAGAATCACCCCAAGACAATACATGAAGATTTCATCACAGTTAAAGTCTCATGCTCTTCAGAGCAAAGAAAGTTATCATGATAAAGAGGGGCACTGAATAATGATAAAATGCTCAAATCTCCAAAAGGTAATAGCCTTAATGTATATGCACCTAACAAGAACATCGGAATATGTGAAGGGAAAAGCTAGCAGAACTACTAGGAGAAATAGATAAATCTACTGTTATAGTTGAAGACTTCCGTGCCTCTCTATCAGAAATGGTCACATCTAGCAGACAGAAAATCGGTAAGAACATAGTAGAACTCAACAGCACCATGAATCAACTGGAGATAATTGACATTGATCAACTATTTTATATGAAAACAGCAAAGAAAACACATTCTTCTCAAGCTCACATAAAACATTACTAAGATAGAACACATTCTGGCCCAACACACACCTTAACAAATTTAAAAGAACAGAGGTCATAGAGTGTTTGCTTTTAGATCACAATGGAATTAAGCTAGAAATCAACAACAGAGAGCAAATCTCAAAATACTTGGAGACTAAACAACATACTTCTAAACAAAAATGGGTCAAATAAGAAATCAAGAAAAAACTGTTAAGTTTTTGAACTAAATAAAAATGAAAATACAATGTATCAAAATCTGTGGGATAAAGTGAAAGTAGTGCTTAGAAGGAAATTTACAGCTTTGAATGCAAATATTAGGAAAGAAGATCAAAAATCAATAATGTGAAGTTCTACCTTAGCAAACTGAAAAAAAAGAAGAGAAAATTAAGTACAAAGCAAGCAAGAAGAAAAGACATAATGAAAATTAGAACAAAAAAAATCAATGAAATTGAAAATAAGAAATCATAGAGAAAAGTCAACAAAACCAAAAGCCTATTCTTTAGAAAGATAGATAAAATTAAGATTCTAGCCACACTTAAGAAAAAAAAATAGAGAAGACACAAATTACTAATATAAGAAATAAAAGAGAGAACATCACTACATAGACATTAAGAGAATAGTGACAATAATAGTAATAGAGGGGAGCATGGTGGCTCAGTCAGTTAAGCAGCTGGCTCTCAGTTTTGGCTCAGGTCATGATCTCGGGTCCTGGGACAGAGCCCCACATTGGACTCTGGCTCCATGCTCATCAGGGAGTCTTGAGGATTTCTTTCTCTCTCCATCTTTTCCTCCTCTCTCCCTCTCTCTTTTTCTTCCTCTCTCTCTCTCATAAATAAATAAATTTTTAAAAAATAGTAATAAAATACTATGAATAATTCTAGGAGATATGGGCCAATTCCTTGAAAGATGTAATCTGCCCCAACTCACACAAGAAAAAATAGGCTATTTGAAAAGAACTATATCCATTAAACAAATCAATTCAGTAATAACCTTCCAAAATCACCCCAGGCCCAGATGAGTTCATGGGTGAATTCTACCAAATATCTTAGGAAGAAATACACCAATTTCTACAATATTTTCCAGAAGTAGAAGTAGATATGATACTTCCTAACTCATCTTTTGGAATCCAGAATTACCCTACTACCAAAATCAGACAAAGACATAATGAGAAAAGAAAACTACAAACCAATATTTCTTATGAACATAGATGCAAAAATCCTCAAAAAAATGCAAATATATATCAAATATATCCAACAATACATAATATGATCACATAATATGCCCAAGTAGAATTTTTCCTAAGTATGCATGACTGGTTTAACACTCAAAAATCAATTAAGGTAATCCATAACATCACAGACTAAAGAACAAAGATCACATGATTATATCAATAGATGCAGAAAAAAAACACTTAATAAAATATAATAGTCATTCATAATAAAAAACTCCCAGAAAACTAGAGAGGAACTTCCTCTACTTGATAAAGAACATCTATTTAAAAAACCTACAGCTAACATTATAATCTCATAAATAAAAGATGTTTATGAGGAAAACCACAAAATTCTGATGAAGGAAATCAAAGAAAAACTAAATAAATGGAGTGATATCCCATGCTCATGAAGAGGAATAGTCAATATTGTCAAGATGTCAGTTCTTCTCAGGGTGTCTGGGTGGCTTAGTTGGTTAAGTACCTGACTCTGGATTTCAGCTCAGATCATGATAGGGTCATGAGAGCAAGCCCCACATTGTGCTTCATGTTCAGCAGGAAGTCTACTTAAGATTCTCTCTTTCCGAGGAAAAAAAATAAAATGAAATCAGAGAGGGAGACAAATTATAAGAGACTCTTAAGCATAGGAAACACACTGAGGGTTGCTGGAGGGGAGAGGCAGGTTGGGGTAACCGGATAATGGACATTAAAGAGGGCACACAATGTAATGAGCCCTGGGTATTATATGAGAGTGATGAATCACTGACCTCTACTTCTCAAACCAATAACACATTGTATGTTAATTGAATATAAATAAATTTTAAAAATAATAAGATTCTGTCTTTCCCTCTTCTTCACTCCTCCCCGTACAATTTCTCTAAAATAAATAAATCTTAAAAAAAAAATGTCAATTCTTGATCTGTAGTTATAACACAATCCTGATCAAAATACCAACAAGTTATTTTGTGGATATCAATAAAGTGATTCTAAAGTTTATATGAAGAGAAAAAGTTGTGAATTGCCAACTCAATATTGAAGGAGAAGAACAAAGTTAGAGGGCAGATACTACTCAGCTTCAACATTTGCTTTAAGTCTGTAGTAGTCAAGACAATGCAGTGAAAGTAGAGACAAACAGATCCATAGGACAAAACAGAGAGCCCAGAAACAGACCCACATAAATATAATCAACTGTTCTTAACAAAGGAGCAAAGGCAATACAATGGAGCAAAGATAGTTTTTTCAACAAATGTTACAACTGGACATCCAAATGGAAAAAAAAAATGAATGTACACACAGGCCTTAAACCCTTTATAAAAATTAACTCAAAATGAATAATAGGCCTAAATTTAAAACACAAAACTAAAACTTCTAGATGATAACATGGGATCATCTATATGATTCCAACCATATGACATTCTGGAAAATTCAAAACTATATCGACCGTAAAAGGATCAGTGATTGCCAGGGGTAAGGGGGGGGGAGGAAGGAATAAATTAGCAGAGCACAGAGGATTTTTAAGGCCATGGAAGTACTCTATAATACTGTAATGGTAAATACATGTCATTATACATTTATCCTAACCCACAGAACAGACAACATGGACTTTCAGTGATAACAGTGTGTCAGTGTAGGTTCACCAATTGTAATAAATGTACCACTATGGTGGGGGATGTTGGTAATGAGAGAGGCTGGGGGCTGGGGGGGGTGGGAGTTGGCAATCTCTGTACGGAAAATCTCTATACCTTCCTCTCAATTTGCTGTGAATTTAGAATTGGTCTTAAAAATAAACTCCGTTATTATCTATGCAAACACACGGATAAGAAAAATCAATCGATTCCAAGGTGGACTGGACAGTATTTCTATGGATTTAACTAGATTAAATTTAGGAAAACTAAGAAAAAGAAATATTAAATAGTCCCTATCTGTACCACTGAAACATTATTTTTTTAAGATTTTATTTATTTATTTATTTATTTATTTATTTATTTGACACAGAGAGATAGAGAGCACAAGTAGGCAGAGCAACAGGCAGAGAGAGAGAGGGAGAAGCAGGCTTCCCACTGAGAAGGGAGCCCCATGCGGGACTTGATCCCTGGACCCTGGGATCAGACCTAAGCCAAAGGCAGATGCTTAACTGACTGAGCCACCCAGGTGCCCTGGCCACTGAAACATTATTTTAAATTATCTGTAGGCTTTAATGAAAAAGTAATAGCAACCAAATTGTATTAAATAACAATTTCTAACATGCTATATTTGGTAGAGGATCTGAGATTCAACTGAAGGGAGAAAAAAAGATCAGATGCTGAAAAAGTCACCAAAATCTACAAGCATAATTAGCTTCTTTAATTTCCAATTCTTGATTTGATGGCTAGATAAGAAACAAAAAACTGCACTGTAAATAATGTATGCTTAAACACAATAACTCATGCATAATCTGCAAAAAAAATTTAGAAATCATTTTACATAAGATTTTCAGAAAATTAAAAATATTTATACATTTCCACTTAGCAATAGTTGTCTCATTCATTTTGCCTCCTAAAACAATGCATAAGTGATCTTTTCCCCCATTTCAGTTTGTCATGACCTAGTTTATCATGTTTACCACTTACTAATACCTGTGTATCACGTTTCCTAAGCTCACTTACACTACCAAATCGTGCATTATCTTCAGCTGCCATATCTTTCTCTGATGCCCTATATAATTCAGTACCCAGGTCCCCCCAGCCTCCCAGAAATCAGGTTTTGAGGACCACCCAGAGCTGTAAAATGCGCCTACAAATGCACCTTGATTCTATTCCCTGGATTCCTAATGACAACTTTTTTTTACCCTACGTTATGGTTCCTAGGAAATCTGCATTACTTCTTCTCAAACAGAACACTTTCCTCTAATGGATGCTGTCTTCTGTGCCTCACAGCTCTCTTACAGAATCACATATCCAGTTCGTGAATTCCTAGTAAATCAAATTACACTTCAGAGAGCACATCAACTGAGACAATCATGAAAATAAAGAGTTATTAAGTCCTGCACCCGTATCACGTTAACGGATTAAACTGCTATTTTCAGATTCATACTCTCCTATTCCCCAGCCACCATCAGCTCACTTCATCATTCTTAAGTTTTATGTCATTGTGCAATTTACTAAAACCTCCCTAATACTTTATTGCTTCAGGTCAGTGAGCCATTGATATGCACGGAGTGATAAAGGATTATCAAGGAGATGGGCCACATTCTTCACAGTCACAAGGCGTATAATCAAGCTGAGGAAGCAAACATACACACATGAAATAATGATATCCCCTAAGAAATGCAAAATTCTACAAGCAAAATCCATTCCTGTCTCTATTCCCATTTGTTCCTTATAACCACCCTGTGGTGTAAATAATTAGATATTCCCTTTCTTTTCTAACAGACACAGAAACTGAGAGTGGGAGTAACCACCCAAAGTCTCAAAACAAACATGTCCTAGGGAAGGCCTAAGTCCCCAGATCACACAACAAACAGTACATGGCTCATGAACACAAGACAACAAAAGGAAAATAGCTTTAATTACGTTAATGGGCACTCATCTACATAAATGAAGATGAAATACGACGAAGATATTCATGACAGTTGCTTGGAAATAATCATTTTTTTAAAAGACAAGAGGCCCAAAATGGAGTCACTTGTGCTAAGTCCATGTCAACAAACTAAGACTTAACACCAACTTAATGGCACTTTCAGTCTCTCCCAAGAATGTGATTTGAACCAGTCCATCTGGAATTACCTGGTCAGCAGCAGTGAGATCACCTGCCTGACAGACTCTCCGCCTGCCCCTACAGGAAGGTGCCATTGCCTGCTAATGACGTCCTTGTCTGGCCCCCTTCTGCCTGTAGAAGTCTTCTATTTTGTACAGCTCCTCGGAGCTCCTTTCTATTTGCTAGATGGGATGCTACCCAACTCATGAATCATTAAAGAAAGCCAGTATTATCTTTAAAATGTACTCAGTTGAATTTTTTTTAACATAATGTAGTAAATAGACTTTAAGCACAAACAATCATTAGGGACAAAGAATGTGAGAAAACACCGTTGAGGGAATCTCGCAGATGGGAGAGCAAAAATAGGAAGCATTGGAACATAGGAGAAAAGAAAAAGAAAATTAGACTAGTCCAAAAGGTGCAGTATCCGACAAAAAGGAGCTCCAGCAAGAAAAAAAAAAATGGGGAAAAAGGGTGGAGATAATCATCATAGGAGAAAGAAATGAAGACAGAAGACACGCTTTGCCAGACTGAAAATAGCCACTGTCGATGCCAAGCCAAATGGATGAAAACGGACCCACACTAAGGCATATCGTCAGAAAGTCTCAGAACTCTGGGGCAGAGAGGATACACCAAACGTTCAAAAAGAGAACAAGTCACGTGTAAAGGGTCAGAAATCCTAATTATCTCTAGCCTAAAATATTATAATTAGCCAAAGTCAATCCTGTGGGAGGGGGCAGTAAAGAGAGATTTAAGAAAATGATGTTGATCGAATACTGCTTGCATCAATGTAATGAGAGAAGACGTAGACCCCTGGCAGTGACCTTAGAATCTGAATTCGTGATAAGTACAAAAAACGAAGCAAACAATAAATGCAGCTGTTTATTAACTCTCAGGAAAGTGGAAAGTGCAGGAAAACAACCATAGTAGGTTTAAGATTCCACCATAAGTAGCATATTTGTAGTCATAATGATGCAACCGTCTAATATTTCTTGACCCAAAAGGATGATATACCTGTATTGTGAGAATGAGGCGATGGGAAGAGTGCATGGACATAGCAAGGGCTACAACCTCAAAGGCCATACTGAGAAGTCAAAGACAAGGCCTAAAACTGAAACACCAAGAGGTATGTACATAATCTTGTTAGCTGACATGGAAGCAAATAACAAAAGAATCCCCTAAATAATTTGAAAGTGGTTTGCTCTAGAGTTTTTGGTTTTTTTCAAAATGAGATATTGTCAATCCTTATTCAAAGAGGTTTTACCAACTTATGCTCCCTTGAGCAATGTATGAGAGTGCCCATACCGTCACTCAGTTCAGGTCCCCTATGGAGTTCTGCCAAGTCAGGGTTAGGGGTGCAAGTTTTACTGAGAGAAAGGTCTGGGAAAGACAGAGGAGGTAGGAGCCTCCAGACCAAAATGTAGGTCTGACACGTGTGAAGAGGGATTGAGTAGAACAGCCTCAGACCACAGCACATGTAAATGGGGAGCCCCAGAACAAAAGTTTCTCATTAGAACAATTCTGCATTGAATAGGAGGA
Organism: Mellivora capensis; assembly: GCA_004024625.1. NCBI lineage: Eukaryota > Metazoa > Chordata > Mammalia > Carnivora > Mustelidae > Mellivora > Mellivora capensis. Next base: position 58,894 of record PISX010011000.1, on the reverse strand, counting down.
GACTAAATTATAATATTACCACCATCCTTAATTATTGGCTAAAAGTAGCCTGGGGGAAATATGGCTTCAGTTTGTGAACTGCAGCAGATCAGAAAATGTAGCAGCTGTCCGTCAAAAAAAAGAAAAAAGAAAAAAGCAAGCCTCTACTTATAGCATTTTGGGCTTTCTGAGTGTAAATACTTCCATGATGGTCAGTTTCAAGCTACTAGAGGGACAGTGTGATGACTTACTGAATGAATGCGGAGTTTAAAAAAGATACTAACAATTGGCTTTCCCAAACCAAGAGCAGTTTCCAGGAAGCTATGAATTGAGCCCCAGACAGGTTTTCACGAAAAACAATCTAAGCAGTGTGCCTTCTTAGCTACCATACTCACCAACCTAGTGTGTTAACAAAGTTTTTATCACAACAGTGTGAAAAGTGAAAATGGTATGTCAGTATAGTTTGTAGTTTTACTTTGCATTTTAATATGCATGAGGCTGAGGATCTCTTGATCTATTTATACATTATGTTAAATGCATTTATTATTTTGTAACATATTTAGTGTATTATGTGTAAGCTGAGCCAATATTTTTATTGTTATTAAAATCTTTATGACTGTGTTCTAAATAACTAAAATCTTAATATGCTGATCTTAATATATTAATTCATACAGTAAGTGAAATATACACACTGCTTATCATCTCATCATATTTCACATTTTCAAAATTAACTCCGTTCAATACCTTCCAGAAGGTAAATAAGAAAGAAATAAATCTACCTTTAAAAGCTTATGTAAATGGAATCTGAAATTAGGAAACAACTTATTATATTTCCTCTTTTTTCCATAATTTTTAAAGTAATGCATACAGCATCAAAACACAGTATCTACACTTAACTTTCAGGGAAATAGTTTTTTTTAATATTATTAAAGTTCCTTGAGTGTAGAAATTTTATGGGGAAAAAAGTCACTGAATAGTTTCTATCTATCTCCCGACATACACAGAGTAACAAGAACAACATAGTAGAGATTTCCATCCGAGCAGTTTACAAGGACAGAGTAGAATCTTTAGGGAAATTAAATTTGTAATATCATCATTACAAATACATTTTAATAATAGATGCATTCTATATTGACTCATTTTTACATTATTAGTTGAGATTATTGGTTGTATCCTATTAGCTTGTTGTAGCAAGTTGGAAATCATCCCCTATTAAGTTAAAAGCTAAGAAGCTCTGGATGAAGTGGTCTTTTAAGATATTACACATTTCTAGGGGTGCCTGGGTGGCTCAGTTGGTTAAGCGTCTGCCTTCAGCTCAGGTCATGATTCCAAGGTCCTCAGATTGAGTCCCACATTGGGCTCCTTGCTCAGCCAGAGGCCTGCTTCTCCCTCTCCCTGCTGCTCCCCCTGCTTGTATGCTCTCTGACAAATAAATAAATATTTAAAAAAAAAAGATATTACACATTTTTAGTATTCTTTTAAGATTTATTTGTTTTAGAAAGAGAGAGTATGCAAGCAGGGGGAGGAACAGAGGGAGAGAAAAAGACTCCTCAAGCAGAATCCCCGCTGAATGCAGAGCCCGATGCACGGCTTGATCCCAGACCCTGAGATCATGACCTGAGCTGGAACAAAGAGTCATCTGCCCAACCAACCAAGCCACCCAGGTGCCCCCACATTTTAAGTATTTCTAGTTGTGCACATAATACTGAATGAAGAGAACCTTGAACTAGACCAGACATTACAAGTCATCCAAGATAGTCTCTGACCACAAGTGTACTTAGACAAAATTTAAAACAAAGGTTATAAAGAAGAAATCAAAAAGGCAAAAATTTGAGGATTTTCCATAAAACTTTTTTTTTGTTTTTTGTTTGTTTTTTAGTTAACTCAAGCACTGCTACCATATATATCTGGAGAGGAGGAGTCAAAAGTTCTATAGATGCATAGAACACTACTGTTTTCTAAAGAAAATAAGTCTGTTTCATCTCTTTAAATCAATTATCTAATTCATTACTTTGACCCCCAAATGCCGTTGCTTTTCTTCTGTTCCACCTCCTCCAACCACAACCCCCACCTTTTCAAACCGCAACTTTGAACAACCACTGTCCTCGTAATTGGTATTATCAACCAGAAAGCAAGAAAAAGAAGCAGATGAAAATTAAAGTCATTGAATATTATAATTTATGGCAAGTAGGGTAAAGGCTAAAAGTGGTTGCTAAAAAGAAGTTTGGATTATTTGTAAACTCCTTTTATCTTAATTTTCTCAAAACATATGATCCACAGTACTCAGAGAAAAAAAAAAAGAAACTTACCTCATCCACATTTTCAAAGGCATTGATGATGTCATAAGGTAAACAAGACAACAGATCGATCACAAACCAAGTTTTCAGATAGTTCATCCTTATCAATTTGGGGTCAGAAATGACCTCTCCACCAGGTCCCACAAAGGTCGTGTGAAAATTCAAAACAATGTCAACCAGAAAAATAACGTCCACTACACTGTCCAGCACCAGCCAGGCTATGTTGTTCTGCTTCGTTTTGAAGGAAACGTTATAAGGAACCATAATGGCGGTGTAGAAGGTAAGAATTAAAATCACCCAATCCCAAGTAGTTTTAAAAGCACAATAGTGTAAAATAATGTGTGGTGGCGTCTTTGGCGCTTCTTGCTTATACTGAGGAAGGATATCTGATCCCAGCTGAAGAACCTAAAAGAGAGACAATGTGTATATAAATGACTTGGACATATCTACAATTAGTAATGAATTCAAACTTACTATAAGTCAAACCACAGTGTATTTTTCATGACTCCTGGTTTCAAGGCCAGTCACACCCTATAGTTTTGTCTCCGTCTTCTGAGTTGTACCAAAGATTGTTCAAAGGAAGTTAATCTGTCTGCTCCTGTATCTGGCTTTCTCTCCACTGGCCAACTGTTGGTTCACAAACTGGTCCCCAAACACCAAGGGCAAGGAAAGAACAAAGAAGAGGAAAGACCACTCCAGATCATTAGGTGACAGTTTAATAAGCAAGGGAACATACTTATAAAGCTTGTCACAGGAAATGGTAAGACATCCACCCACCAGAATCTTAAAAACTTAGTAGATACCCTAACTGGATCCAGTCACATACAGTCCAAATGACCTCAACAACATCCTACTCTTTCAAGGCTATGTCCTTGAAAATGGCTCCCACCGTGGGAATGGTGGGCAGAGGGTACATTCCAAGGACTGGAATGAGGAGTCTCCAGTTGCCTGGGTTCAGTTCTCAGATCAGCCAGCAGTCACATCCTCTTGATGACTTCCTCCAGCACCAACACTGGTCCACGGCACTGCTGGACATCCACTTCTGAGATTGCTTTCTGTACACTCACTTGCAACCCTGCCTAAAATCACACATCTCTAACTGACTGTCCAACAGTCATGTGGGTGACTCACCATTATCCATTCTTCACACATATTTAGCACCTCAGGGAGCATAACTTTGATACTGATGTCCTCCCCGAACCCCAGGACCACAATGCTGGTGACCTTGCTGTTGACCAGGACTCACTATGAGTGGCATAGTGATATCAGGGTTGTAAATGTTATAGCCTGCTTTTTCCTATTCTCCCTTCAATCAGTACTTATAGAACTGTGTTTCCAGTCCAGACGCATATTCACTTTGGGGAAAAAAATGCTAAATACTCAGGCTTGCTTCTCCATGCCTTTTTGACAGGTATGTCATATGTCTTTTTGACAGACAGGCAGAAAAATTTTACTGCAAGGTGATATGAACTTTGACTTACTCTAAGCAGGTCTAACTAAAGAGAAGAAGGGAAAAAGCAGATGACAGAGCAAGAGTAGAGGCCTGGGCAGCCCTGGGCAAAAGTAACACAGACTTTGCATTGCTTTCCAGAACCTGGACCTTGGAAATTGTGAAAAGGAGTTGAAGGAATGAATCAGAGAGTTCTGCTTCATGCCATCAGTGAAGCTAAGGCTGAGTAAACCTATGTGTTAAGGAGTTTGTAAATGGGACTTAGATAAATATTTCCAGCAGCTGTGCCATCTTATATACCCAAGTGTTCAGTGTCTCTAGGAGTAATGGGATCCAGAAGGTAGCAGTCAAAAAGTTATCATAAAGTTATAAATTCATTAAATATCTGAATATAAGAATAAACAAAAATGCCTATTAGCACATAACTCAAATGCCACAAGGCAAAACAAAACTAGCACTTCTTGAAACTTGAGGATTATCCTGAAAAGTTTCTCTTGTGCATGGAACTTACATAACTAAAAACTAAGTATATAATACCCACTATTAATATCTGAAATGTGAAAAACATCACCAGTATTCTCATTAGTTGTGTATTTTTTTTTCTTTGGGGGCTATGACAACTATTTAGAAAGATTTTTATGTATTCGTCCGCATTATCAGTATCCCAGCCTTATTTCTCCTGTAAGGTCTTAAATTACTTAGCAACAAATTTTCCTACCAGGAATGTAAGCTTCATGTTGGGATGGAGCTTTATGTAAACAGAATCATACATAATCATGGCTTGTCTTTCTCTTTATAGCCACTGGTCTATCCATTCCAATTTCACTGAGTTCAACATGAAAATTTTCTTCATAGTCAATGTTAATATTTTACCATCTGTATTTACACAGCCTATAGTTGAAGCACAAAGAAATCAGACTTAGAAAATAAACTCAGTGCCAGGGTGCATTTATGACCTTCATGGGCCCTAGGCATTTTTGCCTCCCTGGATCCCCTTTTCCATAAAAAAAAATAATAATAAAAAATAAAAATAAAAATTGCATTTTCCAAGTGCATTGTTACAAAGAAGAATAAATATGATAAATTCAACTTGTTTACCTAAAAGTTCAATTTTTCCTCCTCCTGTTAATAGAAATTCAAACACCCCGTGGACCCCAATAAATGCTGTGGTCCCACACACTGCTTATAGACAAGTCGACCCTGCTCAGCACCCTGGCAGGATGTACAATATCATCTCTAGAGATGGAATGGGATCACTCCTTGGGTTAGTATCCCTTAAATCTGCCTACAAATCAGAATCATCTGGAGAAATTTTTTAAATGATGATATACTCATATCTAGAAATGCCTCCTGCCCTGACAATAATTAAAATTCATCTTATGCAATCTTTATTTCCAAAACCTTTCCTGAGTGATTATAACATACAGCCCAAGGTAAAACTCTTGTCTGATATTTCCTTAAACATTCAGGACCCAGTTCTTCAGACAGTGACTTGCATATGTAAAAGGATCCAGAAATGCTACAAGAGGAGAAGGAGGAGAAGCAGGCAGAGAGCAAGGAGGGGAAGAGCCTGGCATCCGCCACAAAGGGACACTCATGCTTACACTTTGATCTCTCTCATATGCAAAGCACGACTTTAATCTTCACTGGACTCTCTGGGGCGCTTTATAAAGCCTTGAGTAACAACCCTTCACTATCTCACTATGGATGCTATTTCACTTGTACTTTGAGAAGTGATGAGCCTTAGGCGGCGCAGGATGAAAACACATTTCCTGATATATTTTTGCATCAAACCAAACATGTTCCTTCCCTCTGAATATCTGAGAGCACTGACACTAATAGAATCAGGACCATGGACAGGACATTGCTGCAGATAAATATCTCCACTCCTGTAAAAGTGAGCCGCTGAAGCCCGTCTGCGGGATGTCAGTTCCTGCAGATAACTGATGAACTGCCTACAGAGACACCCGGATCTTTGAAACCAGGAACTGGCTCCAAACGTAGGTGTGCCAATGACACTGCGATAAAATTTATATGTCTTGGAAAAATTGCAAACCTGAAGTTGAACAGTAAATCCAAATTGTCAGTTTGAACAAATTATAAGACTCCGAGTAAAATTTTTTGAAATGATATCCTGCTGCTAGCTTGTTCCTTCTTTTGGGTCACAACTTTTGGACCAAGAGTACATGTAGACAAAATATCTTTTGAGAATCTCATCATTTCTTCATATTCTCTGAAATCAAGTCTATGACCTGACAGAAAACAGTTTTATGTCTGAGTCAGTTTTGTGATTAGGGATAACCAATAAAGAAACTATCAATAATCCAAAGGTGATGCAAAAATAAAACAAAATCAGATGGGAAGAAACAGGAGTGAAATTTCCTCAAAAATAAAAGTAAAAAATCTGTTGAGGGGAAAGAAACTTCTCACTTGATGCAGAAGAAAAAAAAATGAGTGTTTCAGGGCACTAAGTTAAAAAGTTTTCCTCTTTTCCTTCCTCTTGCTCTTGCCCAGTTGTACGACAGAAAAGAGAATAACTCTGAATAAAGGTATTGTTAAGAACCAGAAGTAATCATGGGGCGCCTGGGTGGCTCAGTGGGTTAAGCCTCTGCCTTCGGCTCAGGTCATGATCTCGGGGTCCTGGGATCGAGCCCCGCATCGGGCTCTCTGCTCAGAAGGGAGCCTGCTTCCCTTCCTCTCTGCCTGCTGCTCTGCCTACTTGTGATCTATCTCTCTCTGTTAAATAAATAGATAAAATCTTAAAAAAAAAAAAACTCAGAAGTAATCATTACTATAAAAGACAGCAGTCACAGAAATAAGCCCCTCCACTTGTGTGATTTGTAGGAAAAAAGGGACAACTCAAGGCAGAAAAGAAAGCTTTAAAACCAAGTAGTACTTTATAACAAGCATTATTGACAAAGGAAGCTATATCTAATAGCCTGCTTTAAATCTTGTCCTGATTGCATATTATCTTTTAAAATATTATTGATTATTATTAGTAGTTAATATTTAATTATGTTAATATCTTACCGGGACTTTTAAAAACATGTTTGCACATCCAAGTATTCATTCATCTCTCCTCAAGCTAACAGTGCTATTCAGAGCAGGAAGCCTTCTAAGTGCCCCATTAGCGATGGTCCAAGAAAAACTCCAGAGCCCTCCAAATTCAAGGAACATACTTTACTTCCTAACCCTCTCCAAACCATATTTAATATCTGCCACTAGTTCAGAAAGTTACTCTGGAGCTCTTCAACTCACTTTTCTCCAGCAGAGCAAACTGATGAACATAAATATTGAATTTCATCTTTCTCTTCTTCGGTAAGCTACCTCAGAACATTCTGTGAGCACCAACTAAGTGCTCAGCCAAGTTTTGTGGTTTAGTTAGCTTCTGGTGTCATTCACATGAGGAGGACAAGGGATGATTACAGAAGACATGTGAACAACAAAGCTTCTAGCTGCCTGGAGTTCTGTCCTCAATTCCTTTTCTCTTTGGTTTCAATATACTTTCTTTGGGAAACTTCATCTAGTCCAATGGCACCAAAGCCTGCAATTCAGACCCAGAAATCCCTCTAGAGACAGACTCAGAAATCCCTCTGCCTTTGCAGGATCTTCGCTTGGATTTCCTATCAAGCACTTTAAACTTAATATGCCCAAAACTGAGCTCATTACCATTGCCCCTAAACCTTCTCCTCCTCCTCTTATATTTGCCATTTTATTAGCCAACAGTACTATCTACCCAGTTGTCTTGGACTCATCCTCTTTTTCATATTCAATTCTTATCGATCAACAAATGTGTGGACTCTAATCTTGGAGTGTTTGCTATCTGCCCACTTCCATTTTTGGGTTCCTTGATGAAAGCCATGGTCAGGCTAGCTGATTTACTACTTAAATCCTCTTAACTAGTTTCCCTATCTACCCATTCAACACACAGCCACTAGGTTTTTAATCATTTTTGTACCACAGATCCCTTTTGGTAATCTGGTGAAATCTATAGACCCCTTCTTAGAATCTTGTTTTTAAATTAATACAAGAAAAACATGGCATTGCAAAGGAAACCATAGGGACCAATCTCCCTTTGAGAGGTTTCTCTGTAGCACAAATGTGTTCATATCATTTCCCTAGCACATGGGACATCAACCACCACTGTTTCACTCTATATCACTTTAAAATTTCCTTCATCTGACTTCACCCACACTGAACTCATACTCAAAGTCATCAGACTTTCTCATCTCTGAGCCTTTGCACATGCTGGTCTCCCTGGTAGAAATGACCTGCAGCCCTTTTTTACCCGTGTCTCATATTTTTCCTTCAAGACTCACTCAGCCCAGGTGTCATCTCACTCAGGTAAGCCTCCTAGAGCCCCAAATCTAGGTAAATGTTGTGTGTGTTCCCCCCGCACCCTAACATTCTGTTTATTACATCCTATTATCAGTTTCTTCTGCTTGATCTTTCATTCCTTGATGGTAGAGCCCATTGCTTATTTGTCTTCACATCCTTTATAGAGTACCAGGCACAGAGAAAACTCTCAAAGAGTGTGTGCTGCATACATAAACAGATGAGATGAGTGAACTTCCCATCTCATTTACTCAAAGAAAACCTCACCCTCTACAAATACCAATTGGGATGTCATGAACTAGTTTCCCATTTCAAAAATAAGACAAAATAAAAAGATATATTTCAAATTTCTATAATTCCATAGGGGAAAGATAATGAGAAGATAAGTAGTTGTAAAATAATAACCAGAAATATCTATATTGAATCATTTGGGTTGGGGGGAAATGTACCACACCTACCATCTTGGGAAGGAAAGCTAGTCTCCCACTTACTTCAGCTAATCTTGAATGTTTGTGGACCACCTCTGTTTTATTCATTGGCGTGAGCTGCTGCAAAACACTTCGGCTATTTGTCAAAGCCCGCGTCAATCGGGCAAATTTTGTCCAACCTTAAAAGAAAGGAGAGAAAGTCTCAGTTTTTCACATATAATGAATGTGGAACCCAACATTCTTTCTAATAATCAAAGGATCTCAGAAATCACATAACATCCAGAATAGAAGTATCAATCTAAAGCATTTTATTTCTGCATAGACATCATCACATTTCAGGTGCAGCTATAATGAGTAATTTCTATATATGACCTTTGTGTTTTGTTCATATCTATTATATCATCTCATAGCCAAGGTATAGCTGCCCACAAAATTCTGCGCTCCCCCTTGCATTACATAGACTTGTTACCAGAACGCAGCTGCCCAGCCAGGAAGACCCTTCCCAGCATTCCTTGCATCTAGCTGTGTCCATGTCCCTAGTTCTCATCAATGGAATAAGAGCAGAAGTGATGTCGGTCACTCCTACTCATGCACATGCCGCAACATAAGAAGTAAGACTTCTCTACACTTTCTTCCTCTTTCTACCAGCTGGATGCAAGTGACAACAAGGCCCCAGGGAAAGGTAAAGCACTGAATCAGTGCATGGGAGATTGTCATATGCCAAGGATCACCTGCCTTGGACTGTAATGTGAGCAAGAAACATGCTTCTGTTGTGTTAAGCCCCTGAAAGTTGGGGGTGGGGGGGCATTTAGTAAAACAGCCTAATGAAAACAGTTCTATTGTGCATTGTGTAGAGATAGATATGCATAAGAAAATGAAGCTGAATTTTGACAAATATCACCTATTATGGTTCATATCACACTTCCATATTTCTTGTTACATAGATAAATGTTATTTCTCTCTTAACAACTACAGTGACAATCTAAAGATCATTCCTTAAATATCGAGAATCCCTAATACTGTTTTCTGAAAGAGTAGTAATTTTAACTTCTGGGAGAAAGGGATGTGAATTTAATGAGAAAGAAATTTCTTCTGAGGCCTCAAACTTCCATTATTAAAATAATTAATTTCAAGGAACTGTCAAGGAGATGTGAATAAGTATAGCAAAACTAACCATACTCCAGTCCTATCTCAATTATCCTTTCTCTAGATATCCTAAAGACTCTAATTTATTCAAGATTCCATTAAGACCATTTGATAATTTCTATGCTAGTGTCCCTAACTAGGTTATCTGTCAAACAATTCGTTAACAAGGAAAACTCCTGATGCTCCCAAGGAATGACTGTAAAGGCAATGATGAAATTTCAGACAATGTGACAAAAGATGAAGGAAGAAATCCTGGGCAGACACCTGTCAAATGTCTTTCAAACTATACTAGGTAGATGACATCATACTTTAAAAACATTCTTCAGGCTAATTCTGACTTCAGTTAAGCTTTGTGTTTCCCCACCAATTCAGCTCTGTCTATGGTATCCAACAAGTGGATTAGAAAATAAGTCAACCGGCATCAGTTGATAGAAGGCCCTTAATTCTTCATTAATGGACTTTATACTAGTGACCAGAAGAAAAAAAAAATGTTTGGCTTTGGGAATGTAACCCTAAGACTAACCCTGTGTAATGTGCTTAAAAAAACAAAAACACAAAAAACAAAACAAACAAACAAACAAAAACCCCACCAGATATGCCACTAATTCTCCAAGAACTTAACATCACTATAAAAGACCAATATACAATCTATATCACCAATCTAGACTTTTCTTCTGAGTACTAGACCTATCTAGTATCTAACCAGCCATTAGCCACCTCTTACTAAGATATTCTACAAGCATCTGACACTCAACATGCCCAAAATTGATCTCATCATCTTCTCCCTCCATTTCCAACTCTGCATCTTTCGTGTATTCTTGGACTTGGTGAATAGGCCCACGATATTTCTGTTGCCCAAATCAGAAACTTGAAATTCACCATTCTCCTTCACTATTATCTCCACATCCACATATTCAGTCATCTCTAAGCCTTAAAGACTATAACTTTTTAATAAATACTCAAGCTGAATTTCCTCTCTCCATCCCTATATGTCAAGGAGCATATCATCTTCCATCTAAGTTAGGAGGCAGCATCTTAAAAGACTATACTCTCTATCAGCTCTCTGACCATATATTCCCCAAGCAACTCTCTACATTGCTGCCAAAGTGCTTTCTAAAGCACACACGTGGTCCATGCCCTTCCCCTATTTCAAACTCTCTAAGAAATCCCTGGAGGCCTTCAGGATAACATTGCATATCCTTGGTATGCAGGTCGTTTAGTTTCTGATCCCAAAGATCTGCTCTGCATTCATCTCCTTCTATGTCTTCATAAATACTCTGTATTCCAACCCTATGAAAATCAGTAGCAACTTTTAAAAAGAATAAATTCAAAACTAAAACTAAATCTGTTAGGAATTCTCTGTACATCCCATGATATTTCGTACTTCCAGGCTTCATGCACTATATCACTCTGCCTGCCTGAAATGCTTCCCCTGGCCCCACCTGTCTAGCCAACACTTTACTGGCACCTCCAGACTCAGTTAAAGCATTATCTCCTTCTGGAAGCTTCTCTGATCCACTCATAAGAGAGGTACCCTCCTCTGTACTTGCATACCATAAGCTACATACCTCACATGGCACGAGCAACACTAACGCAGTTGTTAACATGTCATCCATTCTCACTATTGTTCTTCTCTCTGTATTCAGCACTTGATCAGGGCCTGGCCTAAAACAGGCCATTGATTAACTGATTAAGGCTTATTTGTAACTTTAAAAATCAGATCTAAAATAAGCCCCATTTTGTTTTATCATCATTGGGTTTGGTTTGGTTTTACTTTGTTGGGTAAAAGTGGTAAGTAAGAGTGCCTTCAAATGACAGTAACAATGTTGGCAATTGAAATATTTCCTGTGATCATGTCTCTTTCTTACTTAGACTGGGTATTATAATTGCACTAAATATTTCTAGAAACTTACAAGGCAATGTTATACTTATTGAAGATTCCTTTTTCTAAGACAAGTGATGTTACACATCTTAGTACATCTGAGTGTCAGATTTAGTAAGAAGCCCATTTTTATTCCCAGAGTACAATAAGGTTTATCCAGAAAATACTTTGAAAAAAATTAAAAGATATTGAAGGAATAAATTCATTGACACACGGAAGAATACAAATCATCAAATGGCATGCATTCTCTCATTTCCTAGGATCGTGGCTAGGGTTCGGGCTTTCTTACAGTCCTCAGTTCTAAACAGTTAGCATCTTTTTTCAAGACCCCTAGAGCACCCCTTTCTCCTCATTCTCAGCAGAGTACCTTGTCAAATGCTATTGAATAAACAGAACCCATAAGAAACATGATCAATAGCCCTCAACTTCCCTTCTGTCCTTCCATCTCTAGACCCACCTATACAGCACTGATTCTTGCCTGCACCTTTATCATCTCAAAGTATTAGACATTTGCTCTTTTCTGATCACTCATATGTTCTATTCATGGACATTTAAGTAGTTTCTAGATTTTTCGCTATCCCTAACGCCACCACCAGTGAATCTCCTTATGCCTATCCCCTTGTGTCCTTGGACACATCTGGAATGGCCTACATTATTAACTAAATTAGTTTAGTTGGTCTGTCATCAACCCCCACTATATGGTCAGACTTTGAAGAAGTTCAGCAGCCATGCTGTCTAGGTCAGGGAAGAAAAGACACATCAGCAGTTCTAACTTTTCCTAGCGATACATTTACTGATCTCACCTTTACAGAGACCTCACTGGTGTAACTGATTATTCAGCACAGTTCGCTGATGTTACTTAGATGTGGTCGATACGGGGTAATGTGAACAGACAGCTGAATATGAAGAGCCTAATACTTGTTCTATGAGTTGTTCATGGAATTATGAGAACATTTGTTCTCCTAAAAGCTCAGGATGCCAACTCCTTCTTAATAAAACATTAGTTTAGCTCTATTGGGTTGCAATTAACCTCTCTGTCATGCACTGCCTAATCTTAAAAATAAGAGGAAGTCACAGAGGCAGTTAAAGCAATCTATTAGACTGCAACACAAGATTCTAATCTATATGAGAAAAGCTTAGGTAAACAATTATACTCTTGGCCTAAGAGACTACATGGCATAATTACTCATTTTTCATCTGTTGTTTCCTCTCTAAAGAAAACCATTGGCTTCCCACAGGGGAAGGTTGCTATTTTTGCTGTTAGCTTCATTCTATAAGAATTTTTTGTCTCAATTATTGGCATGAAGATGACATAACTATTTGGCACAGGATATTTCACACTGTGAGTGTCTTGGCAGTTTTGGAATCTGTTTGAAAATATCCGTACAGGATAAATGGGCAGAGATTTTGGCCCTCTCTTTTAGAACACATATGGATAATCAACAGAATGGATTTCTTGGCTGTCATTTTCCCCCTTTGTATTATCACAAATGATGAATCAGGTACCATTGACTAATTATCTGAGCAACAGTTCCAAGACTTCAGTAACAGGAACAAAAGATAATAATTTAAGGGGGCAAAGAATTTTTGTTATCAGTAAATTTCTTGGTTCAAAGCAGTTCAATTCTGTCAGAATCAGTGTTCTCAACTTGTGATTAATTGCTGTAGGAAAAAAGGAGAGCAGGGTGTTAGGGTGGCCAAACCACAATAATAAGTTTCCACTGGAAAGGATGAGACAGCATGGTGCAGTAGAGAAAACATGGGATTGGCAATCAGTCACACTTTGTATGTCAGGATCTTCAACTGTAAAATGGATATAATGATACTAATTTTCAGAATTATAGGGAAGAGCAATAAAGAATGTAAAGTTCCTGACATACAGTAACTATTCCATCAAAACTGGATTCCTTCCCTTTCCATGGTTTTCACTACCATCCATCATGGTATAAATCAGAGGTATCACTGACATCACTCAGTGCCATTCTTTTTTAAGGGAAAAAAAAATCAATGTACAATGAAGTTTTGGTACCATAAGATTCATTATGAGGAAGAGGTGCACTCAGATTGGTTGGCTGCCATCATGTTATAGCTACTAACCCAGGTACAATTTAGAAATAAAATCCAGAATTAGCCAGTTTACTCAAGTCTTTTAACCATGTATCTGAGTTTCTTGGTTAAAATGCCAAATCAAGTAGGAAATTGATCAAATACCAAATCAAGTAGGACTTGATTCCTACTGTGGCAAATCCTCAAAGGACTTGGGCCCTTCCTCTAATAACCGGCGCCTTTTCACATTAAGAAGGTCAAATGTAAAGTGCTGAATAGCAGTGGCTAGGGGGCCACTGCTTACTTGTTAATAATCTCAAGGTGAAACCTTTCAATGTTTCAACCATTAAGCATGATATTTCTGTAAATATATTTGCAGATGCCCTTCATCAAATTTATTAAATTGTCTTCTAACTCTGAAGAAGGAGGAGGTGAAAGGGGAGGGGAAGAGGAAGGGGGAGAGGGAGGAAAGGGATGGTAAAAATACCCTTGCTCTGGGATTAAAAGTCTCGTTCTAGCCTGCTAATGTATGGATTCACTTGTCTATTCTGTATATGTCCTAGGTAGAACTCAATTACCTAAGCATTTCTTCAAAATTTTGCAAACACCTCATATCTCCTCCCTTGCAACAGCCTCAGCTCCCTGATCCTCTGCCCTGATTCTTTTCAATTCACTCACCTTATCAAATCCCAACTCTGGTTAAATCCAACTCTTCATTACCTCTTCATCTATACACTTTTGACTAAACATGGTTGGAGCAAAACACATAACCATGCTCACAGATGCTAGTGGAACTCATGATCACTAGCCCAAGCAGACCTTAGTGCTCAGCAAAGCTCCAAATTCCCTTTGCCCACCCACTTCTCCACCCTCTTAGATTCCCGTTTCATACTTACTTCTCTCTCACTGCGCCTTCAATACTTCGTCACCATCCTTCCTCTCAGGTGATAACCATGTTTATTTTTTATTGTTTTGTTTTAAAGATTTTATTTATTTCTTCAAGAGAGACAGTGACAGAGAGAGGGGCAGAGGCAGGATGTGGGACTCGATCCCAGGACCCTGGGATCATGACACAAGCTGAAGGCAGATGCTTAACCGACTGAGCCACCCAGACACCTGATAACCATGTTTTTTATATTACTGAGAAGGTAAGAGCAATCAGAAGAAAATTCCCAATATATATTTAGTTTTCTGTATCCCTCTCCCCCATTAGAACGGGAAGGAACTGCGTATCTCCAGGACCTACGATGGTGCCTGCACCATTCTGTAGGTCTAATCAGCATTTTTGGTTGAGGAAAAAAAAAGTCAGTAAAATAGATAAACAGGGGGAACAGCATTTTCCTACAAGAGTCATAAGTAGGCTCATGTTAAGTAACTCTGGTACACAAAGTTAAATTAAAAGCAAATCTATCATCTCCCAATTCAATGTTCCAGACCCAAATCATTTTGACACTATGGTGTTATCATGAAATCCCATCCGCTCTTTCTCAAAAGTTCCACCGTCTCCTTAACTCCACCTAGGAATTGGAGAGACGCATTTTTTCTGCCAAGATTTCCAAACATACTTTCCTATACTTCCACCTTCATAGAGATAGTAGGACAGAAATATGACTTAATGTCATATTTTATTTCTATTGAATTTTTCACATTAATTTTACAGCTCATATGAATAATAGAAAGCAGCTCATATACAGCATTCATAGTTATGTTATACAATACTTTTTCAGCAATCTGTTATATATTTGAAAGATGTGGAGGAGCTCCTGGGTGGCTCAGAGGGTTAAGCCTCTGCCTTCAGCTCAGGTCATGATCACAGGCTTCTGGGATCCAGCCCCGCATCGGGCTCTCTGCTCAGCAGGGAGCCTGCTTCCCTCTCTCTCTCTGCCTGCCTCTCTGCCTACTTGTGATCTCTCTGTCAAATAAAGAAATAAAATCTTAAAAAAAAAAAGTCAACTCTCAATATTAGCACCTTTTCCCCAATTTCACTATAAAATGCTACCAACTTACAGTTTCCATAAATAGTCTACATATACTGACACCATCAATGTTCAGCATATCAAAACTGAGAATGTATGGTATTCTCCCTAACTTCAGCAGTGTCAAGAAAACACTTAAAGAGAGAAAATAATACTCAAATGTAAACATAAATGTAAATATTATTTAAGGGAAAAGACTGTGACATGAAAGCTTTTTACTCAGCATTACTGTCATTCAGTGTGAAAGCAAGAGAAATTCATCTGAAGAATATGTTAGGTCACCAATCATGTAACAATTATTTATGCTTTATTGAAAAACATATTACTTTAAGATAGTCAGCTGTTAACTGTAGGTTTATCATAGATGTTCCTTATCAAGTTGAGATTGCCATTCATACTTTGCTAAGAGTTTTTTACCACGAATGGGTGTTGGATTTTGTCAAATGCTTGCTCTACGTCAAATGATATGATGATATGATCTTTCTTTTTTTAGCCTCTTGAAATGGTAGATTGCAGTGTTTAAATTTTTTCATGTTAAACTACCTTTGTATATGTGGAAAAAGATCCCACTTGGTTGTCATGTGGGTTCAATTTTTGTTGAGTATCTTCAAATGAATATTATGAGAAATATTGATCTAAAATTTTTTTCTAGCAATGTCTTTTTCTGGTTTTGGTATGAGGTCTCAGAATACTTTGGTATGAGGTCTCATAGAACGAGTGAGGGGAGTTCTCCCTGCTTCTATTTTTTGGAAAAGACTGTAGATTTGCCAAAAATGAAAAACAAAAACATTCACTGATGTTTCTTTATTTTGGAAGTTTATCAATTATTGATTATTTTTAATAGACATAGGATGATTTAGGTTATCTATTTCTCCTAGTATGAGTTCTGGCAGTTTGTTTTTCAAAGAAATGGTCCATTTCCCCTAAATTACCAATTCAGTGGCTACAGAGTTTATCAAAATATTCCTCTATAATGCTTTAATGTCCTTGGGATGAGTTGTGATGGTCCTTCTTTAACTTCTGATATTGTTAATCTGTGCCTTCTCCCTTTGTTCTTGGTTAGCCTGGCTAGAGGTTTATTAACTTTGATGATCTTTTTAAAGAACCAGCTTTGAGCTGTAATGATTTTCTCTAATGTTTTCCTATTTTCTAGTTCATTGATTTCTGCTCTAAGGTTTCTTATTTCTTGTCTTCAGCTTGCTTTCACTTAAATTGCTCTTCTTTATCTCCCTAAGGTGGAAGCTTAGGTTTTTAAATTTGTATCTTTCTTCTTTTCTCATATATGCATTTAATGTTACATACATTTTGATCTAACCACTACTTTTATTATATCCCATATATTTGATTACTTGTATTTTCATTTTCAGTTAGTGAAAATAGTTTCCCAATTTATCTTAAGGCTTCTTCTTTGAACCCTGGGTTATTTAGAAATTGGTTAATTTCTAAGTATTTGGAGATTTCTTAGTTTTCTTTCTGTTACTGATTTCTAGTTTAATTCCATTGTGGTCTAACTACAATGCCTTTTAAGATTTCTATTCTTTTAAATTGGTCAAGTGCGTTTTATGGCCAGAATTTGATCTATCTAGTGAATGTTCCATATAAGCTTGAGAACACAAATTCTGCTGCTACTGTATGGAGAACCTTGAATTTTAAAACAAACAAGCATTAAACCTAAATACTATTAGAAGACTATTCTATTTTTTAAAACAGTATTTCAATTCATCCTAAACCTTCTAGACACTGGGTCTATGAGTAAAAGTAGAAGAACAGGTAGATTGAGCCCAAAAGTGAATATTAAATCTTCCAGGAAATGACTTAATGTACACATTTTCAGGAACATTCACAAATAAATTGGTCCATGTTATACTTTAAAAAGTTTATACATTATAAAATTTCCCTCTCACAACTTGATGCTAATCAAAAACTGACCAAAAACTAAGTATAATACATATGAATTCATATGTAAGGAATAAGCCTATAAAATTTGTCTACAATTACGATTTCAGTTAGAAAAGATTAAACTTTTGTGCCAGTTTTTTTTTAAGATTTTTTTATTATTTATTTGATAGAGATCACAAGTAGGCAGAGAGGCAGGCAGAGAGAGAGGAGGGGAAGCAGGCTCCCCACTGAGCAGAGAGCCCGACGTGGAGCTCGAACCTAGGACCCTGGGATCATGACCTGAGCTGAAAGCAGAGGCTTTAACCCACTGAGCCACCCAGGTGCCCCTGTGCCAGTTTTTTTTGTTTTTAAAGAGGTAAGAAAAGGCAATGCCAAATGCAAAGAGGAAGATTTCATTTTTAGTCTCCCGAGATTATTAAAAACAACATGTCATAAAAACTTCTAAAAGTATTTGAAATTCTTCATTTATCAGATACCAGTTGTTTAATTTAAACATAATTGGAGAGAATAAAATGAGAGTTAGTTACATAGAAAAGGCAACAAAAGCACATGCCACTGACTACTGCTTCCTCTAACTCTCCTCCTGAATATTAAAGTCAGTAAGACTGCATTCCGGATGTTGGCATTTTGCCAGCACTCTCTTGATAGAAAATCATTCTTCACATACTATAACAGCATTTACCCAAGAGAAAATACGACAGCTGAATAAGGAAAGGGTGAAAAGTAATCTGAAAAAAGTCAACTAATCAATCTCTAATCAACTCAACAAAATTTAATCAACTGATCAATTGTGCTGTTAAAAGGACTTAACCCAAACCCTCTCACAGGTTTTTATATTTTGTGTTTCCAAAGCTCATCCTGGTAGAAGTTGTCAAAACACCCATTTATTGATTCTGAATGAATAATGCTCTATGACATTTCTTCCCTATACCTTATCTTACTGTCTCTTATTATAATTTAACTATTAATTCTACTTTGGATAGCCATGCTACTTCCATTCAAATGATATGACTGAATAAAACTAATTCTGGATAATTACTGGCATGAATGTAAAGCAAAAGAAGTACCACACAGTAAAATTTTGTTTTCCAGTTCAACCTATGCTTTTTTTTAAATAATAATGTATTTTCTTAATAATATATATTTTTAAATAATAATATATTTAATAGAGAGCCTAATTCTTAAGTGTGGCCATTCGTCTGAAAATTACCTTTTGCTGGGGCTCCTGGGTGGCTCAATTAAAGCAACCAACTCTTGATTTTAGCCCAGGTCATGATGTCAGGGTCATGAGATCAAGCCCTACATCAGCTCCACTCTGGGCATGGAGACTGCTTAGGATTCTCTCTCTCTCTCTCTCCCCCACCCCTCCCCTACTCTCTCTCAGAAAGAAAGAAAGAAAGAAAAAAGAGAAGAGGAAAGGAAAGTTAAGTTAAAGAAAAATCAAATTACCTTTTGTTGAATCATCCTCTATTGGCTGTTTGAACAACGTAATATCCTTAAAAGTACATAAGAACAAGACCACCTTTTCATGTTCATTTCTTATTGGTGCAATTTGCATATAAAACCAAACAGGGGTTCCTGTAAGAGACAGAAAGGACAATAGAGTGTGACATAGCCACAGCAACGATTTGGTCTCCTGCCTCCCCTCTTTCTTTAGCCGCCAACTGCTATGCCAGGAACAAGCACCAAAACAACAGTATTTTAACTGTTTTCAGAATTAAAAAAAAAAAAAAAACAAAAACAGAAAACCTTTAACTTTGTATCAATTACTAATTGCTCAAATATTAGTAAACATATTTCAACCCAAAATATCAAAATGTGAAAGTAAAGCTGAGAGTGACATTTTCACAATGCAGGAGCACAAGGGCAGGGTCACAACTTAAGTAATACCAGCATGACCTTTAGGTCTCTGTCCCTACACCTTCTCTGCTCTCTCCAACTTCTTTTTCGTAGTTTCATCATGTGTGACCACTCCTACATGCTGCCCTCTTCCTAGCACTTGGAGGCATGTTTCTGATTGACTTCAACAGCAACCTCTGATGCTCTGATAAGCATTCATCTTGGAGGAGCCTTTGAAATGCTATTCCTACCTCAAGGCTCTCTCATCAGAGTTCTAAGATGGTTCTATGCCTTTGACAGCACCCCCACATCAGAGAGAGAAGATGTGAGCAACACTTGGTGTCCGCTGTACATAGAGCTCTACCTGAAGCTTTTAAGGCAACCTTAAAGGGGCGGGGGGGGGGGGGGGGGGGGGGGGGGGGGGGGGGGGGGGGGGGGGGGGGGGGAGATGCCCCTAGCCCTTGAGATCTAAGGTGTATTCATGAGCCACCGCTTCCTATCTCCTTCACTCAAAGAACAAGGCTTGACCCTGTTGCCATGTTTTTTTTTTTTCTTGTCTTTCTTCAAATAGTCTACATTTTTTAATAATGTATCAGTTGCATATAACACCCAGTGCTCATCACATCATGTGCCCTCCTTAATACCCATTACCCAATTACCCCATCTCCCTGCCCACCTCCCCTCCAGCAAACCCCAGTTTGCTTCCCATAGTCAACAGTCTTTCATGGTCTTTCTCCCTCTCTGATGACCTCCCATTCAGTTTTCCCTCCCTTCCCTTATGATCCTCTGCACTGTCACTATGTTCTTTAAACAATGGCTCCTGCAGACTCCAGAAAACAGAGCATTTCAGAGCACTTAAGGCTTTGTATTTGGACAAACCAGGAATTGGCATTACTTCAAACAATAAATATTTAAAGACACAAGAAATGCCTTCAAAGGAGTAATTATCCATTAAACAATAAAATACCAAAGGAATGTTCCATCAGAATCAAGAAGACACATTTTCCATTATATTCTTTCCAAGCCATAGTGCAGTAAAGCCTCTTCACGTTTTCTATCTTAAAGACAAAGGCTTTTGTTAGGTTTGGGATTTGGGGGGTGAAATATGCAACTATTAATAGTTTCTACATGAGAGTTGATAGCCTGTTAGCAGTGCAACGAAAACGAAATTAGAAAAACCTTCATTTAAAAAAAAAAAAAAAAGAAAGAAAAAAAAAAAAAAACCTTCATACCTTTGGCCAAAAAAAAAAAATCACAAAGTAATGTCATCACAGTGGGGAACCTAGACAAGAAGAGATGGCTTAACTACCAGGTTCAAGAAGTCAGAGAATTAGAAAGAGGGGGTGTTTATAGAATATTCAGTTCTGACAACCAGATCCTTTGCAACCCTGGGGCCTGTGAAAACATGGCCCTTTCCAAAATGATCACTGGGTAAGCCAGCAGTCTCATAAAACCATCACACTATCTCCCAGAGAGGACTGTTCTTTGTTCTTCTACACAGTGTACCCAAGAACTGTGAGTGATATATGCAGGTCTACAAATTACCAGGCATACATCCTAGCAGATACGTGGCCTATGGCTATTCCAACACAGTGAGCTTGAGGCAGCCCGGTCATAAACAGAGAAAAGGGCATTAAAAAGTCATTTTCCAAGGTCTGCTAAAGATCTGAAAAGAGAGGATGTTACATATTGACCTTCTATGAAAAGAGCAACTTTTCAAATTTTAGCATAGAGTCAGGGCTGTTTTTTTAAAACTGCTTTCAGATGTCAAGGCAAATCTTTTTCAAGTAGACTTACAGGGTCAGACTCCCCAAGCAGGCAGAGTATTTGCTGAGTGGCTGGTAAAGTAACCATATTCTGGTTTGGGGGTTCAAGGGAGCAGAAGGTCTGACAGGGTTAGGCAGAGAGGCCAGTTGTAGGTGGAAACTTAGGGCAGTGCCTCGACATTGATTAACTGGGTGGCCCTGGCTATCACAGATGTGCCTTTGTGTAGGCAGAAAGACCCATAGAAATCATCAGCCCAGTGCTACTGCTTCCTTCTCAACAGTAGAAATAGTTCCCTGCTAATCAGAGCAATGCACCTTAAAAATAGAGCCTACAAACTGAAATGTCAGCGATGACACATGTTAAATCAGATATCCCAATCCCTCCATTTGCAAAATGCTGTTTAACCTAATTACTTAATGAAGTGTTAGGAAGACTTAGCATTCAGGAATTCCCAAAACATGTACCTATAGACATGTGAATTTTTCTAACATTTTTAAAAAGTTACAAGAACATACTTTTTTTAGTTGATGTTCAAGAACCTTCAGGTAACAATTTACAAGATTTTTTAAAGCTCTTTTAAGTGTAGTAGAACGCCACTAAAATACATAAATGGTATCTATCCTTCATATTAATGAAAAAAACTCAATGCAAATAAGAGAATTTCAAAACATTCAAAGAAAGCAAAATACTACCTTGGAAGGAAACTTCTGGAAATGTAAAATTCAAGTTCTTGTTAACATGATTTAAAGGATGTAAGGAAAACAATCTCCACAAAGCTATTTTTTTTTTAAAGATTTTTATTTATTTATTTGCCGGAGAGAGCAAGATAGAGCACACACAAGCAGAGGGAGTGGCAGGCAGAGGGAGAGAGAGAAGCAGGCTACTTGCTGAGCAGGGAGCCCACATAGGATGCAATTCCAGGACCCCAGGATCATGACCTGAGCTGAAGGCAGTCAGTTAACCAAGTGAGCCACCCAGTGCCCCCCAAAAAAGGTATTTTAAAGAAACTCAGAAACTATGAATTTGGTTCTCATGCTTTAAAATCAGGCAAAGATTTGTTTATTCTCCCTAGAGTCAAAGTGAAATGACTTTAGTAATAAGGAATATCCTTAAATTATTTGTTAAACTTGGAACACATATCTAAGTCATTCAAAGGAGAACAACCCTATATGAAAAGGATATAGGGTTTTGACATATGACTCTAATACAAATTTATACAAATGTATCCATATTTATCCACCATGTACCTGGTGAAAAAGACCCAGAGGACACCTCAAACTTGACTTTTCTCTGGTAGAGGCCAGAGAAGATCATTCAGAATGGATTGTGTTCTAGGTGATGAGCCAAAAGACATTTGGCTATGAATAAAAAGAAATACCTCCTCGGCCTTGATTGTAACATGAAAGATTAAATAAGATATTTCATAGGTAATAACCACTAGAGACCACCATTCCCATTACCAAGTGCACTAATTTTAAAGCAATGCCTGTGGTTATGATTATCTCTTTGATGGTCTATTAATAAAAAGAGAAATCTAAGTTCAAGTCTAAATATTTTATAGTGAATAAATGTTTGACTAAGATGGAGAGGATGAATTATGCTGTAAAAAAAAAAAAAAAAAAAAAAAAAAAATCCAGCCAGCTCTGAACATGGAGCAAGTGCTTCCTGTTGACGCTAAAATGTTTCCCAAACTGGGGAAGAATTTAGGAACCATCCAGTTCCACTGAGGATAGTAATCGGCTTTGGGATGCCTGGGTGGCACAGTCACAGTTGAGTGTCTGACTCTTGATTCAGCTCAGGTCATGATCTCAGGGTCATGAGACTGAGCCCCATGTTGGGTTCCATGCTCGGTGGGGAGTCTGCTTGATATTCCTCTCCCTCTGCCCCTCCCACACATGCTCTCTCCCTTTCTTTTTCTCTCTCTCAAATAAATAAATAAATCTTTGAAAAATGATAATTTAATTTGCTGTCATTTATCATTAACATGAAATAAATTGACCCATCTTGTGAAGTGACTGTTTAAAAAAAAAAAAAGGTCAACTTGGGAAAAAGAAACAAAAGTCAGTGACCTGACTAGCCAAAGAAAACAAATTAGAAAGGAAACTTTGTTGTGGAGTACATTAGTTGTTTTTTGTTTGGCTGGTTTTTTCCCTCCAAATTCTAAAAGACATTCTATATCATGAGATCTTATGTGATATATAATGGACAATTAATCATTCACAAATTCCATCCTAGAGAACAGTTCATTATAACCAATACAAATTTACCAGAAGTGAATGGCCTATTCTAAAAGTAGGAACAACTTCTATTAGCCTTCCACACAAAAGAGCCAGTCTAGGAAAAGGCCATATTCATAAAGACCTCAAGTCAATAACACACATCAGCTGTGAACATGCAGAAAGGGAATCACACATACTCAGTGATACCAATCGCCTTTTCCATTAACCACAAGAAATGAATTAATTCCTCTATCATTTTTAGTTGCTGTAATGTAACTATAGGATCTTTACCATGATCATTAACAATAGAACATTTTGCTACCACACACACACACACATTTAAAATGCATCATATTTTCCTGCCATTCCTCAAAAGGTTGCTTTTCATAAGTAGAATCATTTATTAGTTCTGCTATCTAATTTCATCAGCACTGGCCAAAACATAACATTTATCAAAGTTGACCCTTATTGGTAATTTAGATACGTACTGTTTTTCTTGTACAGAAGAACTTCAAAGCAGTTTGACTCGTAGTTGTCAAAAGTCTGTTTGACTTTCTCAATGGTCTTCTTGTCAGTCAATTCTCCATACATAAAACTGGGAAAAAACACACAATCCACTTCAGTTCTGTGTTGCTTTTCAAATGCTACATAAAATCACATAGTTGTCTCTTTTGATTGAGCATTCAAATATAGTTACAAAATTAAACGCTGCTCCCACAAAACAAACTAAATTATTGAAACAATGTTTTAATCATGACTGTTAACTTCTAAACCTAGCTTCTAGCAAGTTTATTTCAAATATATATATATGTATGTATGTATATATATATATATAGAGAGAGAGAGAGAGAGAATCATCAACCTACATAGTTCCCTATAGCATGATTTTCAGTAACTATGGTTTAGTTAAATAACACCAGTTTCCCAACAGCACAGTTCAAATTTCAGTTATCATAGAATATTGACTGTAAGTAACTGCATAAAGTTTAAACTTTGCTGTTGGCTCCTGAGCCTACAAATCACTAGTAAATAACAGACATCACCATCAGTAACCTATCACATCACTTCTTTCAAAGCCCCTCAGTCTTGGTCACGGTGCCTCTGTTATTCAGTTCATGCACAGACCCAAAGTGTGGAGTTGTGCTGCCTCCTTGGCTCTCAGCAATAAACCCAGGTGACATTTTACAAAAATAGATAATTGAAAGCAGGCATTCGCCATCAAAGATTAAAGTCTAGCAAAGAAATGAAAAATGATAATGCTGAAAGGGACATTCAAATTGAACATAAATGAAGGTATAGATGAAATACAAGACTATGGCAATGTTGACACTTGAGAGACTCTAGATGTGAAGCCAAAGGAACTTAGGGAGTGCGAACTTATCAACATAAATCAGGAAAGCATTTGTGACAAGGAGAATCAAGTTTTCCCAGAGGAAGTGAAGCCAGTAAAAACACATCACATTAAAAGAACCACAGGATAACATGGAGTGCATGGGGAGATGGAGAGGAGAAGGGAGTGGAGGGAAATTAGAGGGGAAGGTGAACCATGAGGGACTATGGACTCTGAAAAACAACCTGAGGGGGTTTGAGGGGGCGGGGGGTGGGAGGTTGGGGGAGCCAGGTGGTGGGTATTATGGAGGGCACGCATTGCATGGAGCACTGGGTGTGGTGCAAAAACTATGAATACTGTTACGCTGAAAAGAAATTTAAAAAATGTTTTAAAAAAAATAAAATTTAAAAAAAAAAAAACCACAGGAGATAGTTCACAATAGTGCGAGTATAGGAATAAAATAGTTGTGGTTGATGCAGACTGATGAAGTATGAGCATTTTTAGAGGAAAAAAAAGTTATCTTCATGTCATGCTATATTATGAGAAGGCAGTATGATTCAAATGACTCATGATAGTTGTTTTTTTTTTTTACAAAGGGATGAAATGCTTTAATTCTCAATGTTTCTTGAGTTCTAAATCACAGTGTGCTAAATATGAGTTTTACCATTATTTGCATTTCCCTGCATATATAGTCAACAGTAAGAGAGTTTTTAATGTTTTGACAGACACTGGTAAAGGTCACAATATAATCACAAATTTTTCCACTGAGTTTTAAGGTTGTATTGCACAGTTTCAACTTGCATGGTCTTTTTTATCTTCCCACACTAGAGGATATGTGAAGAGTCCATGTTACACATATAATACATCAACATTCTCGTCAGTTACGAGTATTTTCTCAAGACAGGTGCAGGTATGGCTAACAGGAGAAAAATAATGGTGAGAAATTGAAGAAGATATACACTGTTGCCATGGGTGAGGGAACATACAAAATATAGGTTAAAGAGTGAGATTCTACATGCCCCCCCATATTTCCCAATGTTTGAAATTATCTGTTTTTCTAAGAGAACCTCCACAAAAGTCTGGTTATCTACAAAACAGAACTCAGTCAAAGCCTCTAAAACTCCACTCATGAAGCTTCCATGATTACTGGTTGTGCATCTGGTTTTAGATACATAGTTCTACTAGTTAGCATAACTGTCCACCAGAAAAGAAAATACAGGATCTGCCAGATACCTTGACTAAGTTTCTGAAGGTTCAAGTCTATCTTTGTCACTGCTTTTCTTCCAGTTTCAATGAGTTCGCATATTGGTCAGAGGCTAATCCAAATGAGGTAGGGCCTAAAGCTTATACAATCTTAGGGACCCTCTTTAAAGAAAATAATATAAAATTATAAAACAAAATTAGGTACAGAGCTTTGGAAGACATCCACTCAAGGGAAGGCTCCTGAAGGTTGAGATTCATTATCCTCATGGGAAATCCCCCCTGAATATATCAATTTAGAAAATTTACAACAGGAAAAGCATGGTTGAACAGCAACCCCCCCCCCCACCAAAAACAACAACAAAAAAACAACTAGAGGATTCAACAGCAATGTCATATCACAAGCAGAAATTACAGAGTCATGGCCCATCTTACAATAACACCCACCTACGCAACTAGAATTCTAGAAACTAAGAAAGAAGAAGAAATAGATAAGGCTTACCAAAGGCTGCCCAATCCACATCTGCATTGTCAATTACAGTATTTATATCTTTTATTAAAAAAAGAAAACTTTCGGGGCCCTTGGGTGGTTCAGTGGGTTAAAGCCTCTGCCTTTGGCTCAGGTCATGATCCCAGGATCCTGGGATCAAGCCCCACATCGGGCTCTCTGCTTGCCAGGGAGCCTGCTTCCCCCTCTCTCTGCCTGCCTCTCTGAGAACTTGTGATCTCTGTCAAATAAATAAAAATCTAAAAAAAAAAAAAAAGAAAGAAAGAAAACTTTCATTGTCATTATAACAGTAAAATAAGCGAGAAAATCTCAATAAAATGACAGATTCTAACTCCATAATCTCAGAACCAGACTCACAGAGGAAGCCTCTGGGCCTACCCAGAGGTTACTGAAAGCACTGAAGAGAGCTCTCTAAGAGAGCACTGAAAAACCCTTAGTTCTGCCAAAGCCTGAATTCCAACTCATGACAGTTTCATGAAAAGCTCTTGAAGGCATCACACTGAAACTAGAATTACTCAGTTAAAGGCACCCTTCTTGCCCTCCAAAAAATAAGACACTATTTTAATACTGTTGGTATTTTTTTTTTACAGACAGGTGACCTTTTTAATCAAACAGTTTTTTTAAAATGACTGTTATTTTTAATCTAAAGACTTGTTATTAGAAAGAAAACATGAAGAATCGGAAAAAAAAAAAAAGTTAAGATAGCTAAATGTTTACGGTCTTAAATGGAAAGAAAAGAAAAAACCATTTTACCCCTGTTAGTAAAGGTCAGAGCTCTACGGTTCAATAAACTAGAACACAATGTCCACAATTGGCCAACAGGAAAACATTAAAAAAAAAAAGAAAAAGAAAAAGAAAGCATCTATAAAATAAGCAATTAAGATTAAAAAATTCTTGAAAAATTCACTCTAATAGGATTTAAAAATAAGTTACAACTTAAATT
The DNA here is from genome assembly GCA_004024625.1 of Mellivora capensis. Lineage (NCBI taxonomy): Eukaryota > Metazoa > Chordata > Mammalia > Carnivora > Mustelidae > Mellivora > Mellivora capensis. The sequence goes on along the minus strand of PISX010011000.1, from coordinate 31,650 downwards.
TTAAAAAACTGTCAGAAATTGATATGATAATACCACCTAATAAAAAATACAACACAAGTCAGATTCAGTGAAAATTCTAAAGAGAATAGGAAAACAAGAACTTTTCAAATAAACTCTAAAATTTCTATAATATATTCTTCTCTAATTTAGCTCTCTAACTGGTAAAATTACCTGTCCTAATAGAGGCACTTTAAAAAAAAAAAAAAGATTATTACAATCTGAATACTTCCTTAAAAATCAGTCTTTTATTTCTTATATGTTTCACTCATATTTTTCATTTTATTTTAAATACTAAACCAAATATATGTGACAGAACACATATGTGAAGTGGTAAAATGCAGCAATTAATAAAAATATTTCAAAATGAACTATAAAAGATGTTTGAAATGTATCATCCATCCTTCCAATGAAATTATCTCCATCTGAAGTTGTTCAAACCATACTAAGTCAATGCTTCCACAATTTATGAGAATGACACATATGAGAATGACACATTTGTTTATTTGCTCAGTTATTTTACACATAAATGTTGAGTGTCTTTATCAAGGTTTCTAGCAGCCTGACTCCAGATGGCTGAAGCTCAATGCAGTCTTTGAATGGTTAATGGAATTTGAAAGACACCAAGATTTAGAAATGGTAACCATCAGGCTTTAGAAACTATATACCTATATAATAATTTTGCACATTTTTTATGTATACTCTCCAGGAATATATAATGAGAATATAAAAAAATTTTCAGAACTTCAAATTGCTCTTTTAGAATGGCAAGCTTTCCTTAGAGTAACTATAAATGACTTCTATAGCTGCACTGTTATCTTATTGGAAAGGAAAATAAAATTAAACACTCAGAAGCTATCTATCCCTGCTATAATATTGAGTGGTCATGATATAACAGAAGACCACCAGACCACTTACAAACTGCATAATTCATGGGCAAGACATATAATTGCTTTGACCTTCAGTTTCCTCATCCGTAAAATGATAATGTTCATATACCTCAGAGGGTGAGGGTTTTAAAAAGATAATGCACATGAAGTCACAAATTATAATATGCTGTACAATGGCTGAATTATGACTAGAATGCTTCTTATGACTGGGGTTAGAAGAAAGCCCCTCCAGCCCACTACTCTCTAGCTTCTCTATAATTCTAGAACAGGGTTTGGGCCAAGCTTGCTAATGGGCAGTGTCAATTTCTTAAAGGGATATGTACATCACTTTGGGCATCTTTTTTTTTTTTTTTAAGATTTTATTTATTTAAGAGAGAGAGAGCATGCATGAGTGGGATTAGGGTGAGGGAGAGAGAGAACCAGACTCCATGAAAGCAGGAAGCCCAACACGGGCTCGACCCCAGGATCCTGAGATCATGACCTGACTAGAAGGCAGGTGCTTAACCAACTGAGCCACCCAGGCGCCCCTGTGTGTCTTCTTTCTTTATGAGCCCATGAGGTTGAGGCATAAATCCACTCACGGCCTGCTCCTGAATATTCTGGCCAGTTTTCTCAACACATAACTGGTGGTCCTGCGAGTAAGGGACCACCATAGGACTGGCCTATGCTAAATCCAGCTTGCCTAAGCACTGGGCAGTATACCTTTCATGTATTTTCTACCCTAGCAAATTTCTAAGGACAGGTGGCCTTGGTTTACAGCAGGATTTACTTATTCTTGGATCCCTTGTTCTGCCAACAAAATCTCACAAACAAGCCTCATTATGATACCTACCAGCAGGGATGGCTATAAATGTTGACAGATTTCCAAGGGAGAAAGGAACCTTACAAACAAACAAACAACAACAACAAAAATACAACCTATTCATGAGTTCTGCCAATCTATCTTAATCTGCTAATAGTCAACAAAGCTCTTGGACTCAAACACCATATTCAGTCACCACAAAAAGGATATTATCTATAAGCTGTAATTCACAGGCCAGCAAATGATTCATCACAGAAACCACACAGATTGGCTTAATGCAGTTGGTAAATGTGGTCTCTCACTCAGTCAGCCACAAGAATAAAATTAGAAGGGAGAGAGGGTAGGGGGATGGGTGAGCCTGGTGATGGGTATTGAGGAGGGCATGGATGGGCATGGAGCACTGGGTGTTATATGCAAACAATGAATCATGGAACTCTACCTAACTAACAACACAATGAAAAAAAACGTTAGTGGGAGAAGGGGCTCAATTGTATAGAGCCAAAGGGTCAAAAAGTAAAAAGCCTGGGAGAGGTGGAGTAAGAAGGAAAATTTACAAACAAATAACACAGCTTTCAAAATCTGTAAGAGGTAATTTTGGAATAAAACAAAGCATTACTTTATACATTGAATCGCAACCAGAAGGTTTCACAGCCCATTAATTTATACGTGCTTATAAGGATTTAGATAGAGTCATAAATGGTAGATCCATAGCATGTAATTAACAAACTAGGGAGAGCACTGGACATCTCTAACCTTTGGAGTGTGACATCACTGAGGCACCTTTGCTCTCAACACTTTCCCTCAGTGCCACTGTGTGAGGCAGAGCCCTCAGCCAAAAGGAACCAAACGACTGACATCCATCATGTGTAATGTGTTCTCACTGGCTGAGATGACCCTGTGTTAATGAAACTACTTGTGAAAGACATCCAGTAAAGTGCCTCGTAATTGCTTCATTGTCTCATTTGATGGCTTGGATAAAGGATTATTAATGAGCCTCCCAGAGGAGGGGAAAAATGTATTTGAAAGCACCTATATACTCCAATCCTCCCTACCTGTATTATTACTCTTCTCACCCTTCTAAAAACAAATAAACAAAAGCAAACAAACAAACAAAAAATTGAAGGGGCTCTTAAAAATCTCAGGTCAATCAAAGGTAAAATACTCAAGTGGTTTCTACCTAAGCTGTGATAGCATGTCTCCATGTCTTGAGATAAGATCAGAAGCTTTTAAATACCCTCCCCCAAAACCTACAACCTCTTTTAAATATGTAATACATTCTGTGTCCTTCAATAAATAACAAAACAGTCCAAAGCCTTGGAAACACAATTACTAGACAGTAAAATGGGCTAGATTTGAAATTCCTACCAATCCTGAAGTGTCATTAGACTGTTTTTCTGAATTTCCAGCCAAAACAAAAATGAGATGGTACCTAGCACACATCACATTTAAAAAAATAGAAATGTAAGGTCACCTGGGTGGCTCAGTTGGTTAAGCACCCTACTCTTGATTTCAGCTCAGGTCCCAGGGTGGAGCCCCCAAGTCAGGTCTGTGCTCAGCATGGAGGATGCTTGCCCCTCCCCTTCTGCTGCTCACCCAGCTCCCTCCCTCTCTCAAATAAATACATAAATTAAAAAAAAAATTTAAGTATATACTATTGTGTACTATTATGAAGTACAAGGATGTAGGAAACTAGTGACACTCCCTCGTGGCTGCTGAGAGTGGAAACAGAAAGGTACTCTGGACAGAAATTTGGGAGCAGTTAACCTACACATTCTGCCTATATTCTACTATCCAGCAATCCTATTTCTGGCTACAGGGACAGATGATTTTTCATAGGGGGCCATAAGAAGATGTGCATAAGGCTATTTGTTGAATGTAGCAAAGTGTCAGAAGTTGGAGTTCACGGCTACTAGAATGGATAATAAAATAGAAGGCTGGGAAGACAACAGGAGCACTCCACAACATCAGACATAATGAAATAAGTATTATACGGCAATGAAAAAACAGTTCAAAAACGTAATAATGTTGAGTGAAAACAGTAAGAAACTATCAATCTTACCGCATATATATATTTCATATATATATGAAATATATAGATTTTAAAAACATAATGTAACATCATTTCAAAAATACATGTATTTAATAAATGGAAGATGGATTACAAAGACACACAATAAGCATTATAAGGAATAACTATGGAAAAGGAAGGGGAATGGGCTGAAGGGGAAAAGAAATAAAAGGCAAGAAAAAGAAATAAAATAAAATGGAGACTCCGCCCAGAGGATCATAATGTTAGTAGGACAAACTGAGGAGTATGTTGAGTTTCATGGTCTAATAGGAGACCAACAGGGAAGGGCAAAGGAGGAACAAGGAAATGGAAGAACTAAATATTAGCCTCTTGAGATTTGTGAAATCCCAAATTAATTTTTTCATTTTCCCAAACGACTCATATTTGAGTATTTTAAAAGTAGAACATTAATTTTTATGTCACTACTTTGACCCATCTAATGCAAGTTGTATAAAACGATGATTTATTTTGTCCACATATAAAATGTCACATTGTTTCTTCACAGACTGATGCTCATGGATTTGTAGTTCCTTATTCTGTTGTTTGCTTAAAATGTCTCATTATTAAAATCAGTAAAATTCGGGTGCCTGGGTGGCTCAGTCATTAAGCATCTGCCTTTGGCTCAGGTCATGATCCCAGGTCCTGGGATGGAGGCCCACATCCGGCTCCCTGCTCAGCGAGGAGCCTGCTTCTCCCTCTCCCACTCCCCCTGCTTGTGTTTCCTCCCTCTCTGTGTCTCTCTATATCAGGTAAATAAATAAAATCTTTTTTTAAAAAATCAGTAAAAGTCTGAATTATTTGCAAGGTTATCCTCAGTGTCAAACTAAAGGTTATCTAGTTATCTCCAACTAGAACTGCAGCAATTCCAAACATTATAATAACTCTTAGCTTTAACAATGTATTTCTGTATGTGTATAAATTTTTTCTTTCCTTTTCTTTTTTCCTTGTGTGTAATATTCAAAGGTTTTTATAGATTTATACAGGAACTAGAAAAAATCCATATGTAAAAAAAAAATCAGAATCAGAATGTAGATACTGCTCTGTGAACTATTTTTTTTGTTTGCTTGGGTGATTTTTTCTTTTGCTTAAAAAGTATGTTGTTAGCTTCTTTCAGTGTCTTATTCTTCCAACATATGATTTAGAAAATTAGGCTTCACCATAATATTTTTTTTAATTTATTTATTTGACAGAGAGAGGGAGAGATCACAAGCAGGCAGAGAGAGGAAGGAAAGCAGGCTCCCTGCCCAGCAGAGAGCCCGATGCGGGGCTCGATTCCAGGATCCTGGGATCACAACCCGAGCCGAAGGCAGAGGCCTTAACCCACTGAGCCACCCAGGCGCCCCTCGCCATAATATTTTTTTAGCAAACCTACTACTGGACATTTTGACTATTTCTAGGACTTTCTTCTTCTTAAAAAATGCTGCAGTAAACAAAATGGATAGAGTTTAATTTTTAAAAGGGACAAGGAGGCTGAAAGGGGGAGTGCATTAGAATTATGTCTATAAGAAAACCTGATAAAGTTCTGGGGGGCCTGGGTGGCTTAGTTGCTAATCATCTGCCTTCGGCTCAGGTCATGATCCCAGAGTCCTGGGATCCATACCAGCGTCACTGAGTAAGGATACTCAGTGGAGAGTCCGGTTCTCTCTCTCTCTCCCTCTGCTACTCTCTCTCTGTCTCTCTCTTTCAAATAAATAAATAAAATATTAAAAAAAAAAAAAAGAAAGTAAGAAAGAAAACCTGATAAGGTTCAACTATCATCTGCTCATGTATCAGATACTAGTCTTCATTTTTCTTTGAAGGCATAAGCTGGTTGCAGTTTTCAGATCAGCAAAACACATTGGGTGTTTTGTGCAATCAAGTAATAATTGTTTATGTTAATAGTATCATTTCGGGGACAACCGGGTAGCTCAGTCAGTTGAACAGCTGATTCTTGGTTCAGGTCATCATCTCAGGGTCCTGGGATCAAGCCACAACACGCTTCAGCTCAGTGAGGAATCTGCTGGTGGATTCTCTCCCTCCCTCTGCTCCTCCCCCCAACTTGTGTGTGTGTGCCTGTGCTCTCCCCCATAAATAATTTTTTTAATTTCTTTTAAAAAAGAGTATTATCATTTTGAAAATGTCATCTCTAACAATAGTGAAGAAAAACTAGGGGAAGGTTTGCATACTTCTTCCCATGGTGAAAAAGCATAACATAACCCAAAGCTCTCCACTCTCTACCCACCTTAAACACCATAACACTTTGGATGAAATACAATAAACAAAAGCACATCATACAGAAGCATGTGAGACCTAGGTTAGGGTTTTCTGCAATGCAAGCCTATCTAATTCAACAAATACAAAACACAGAACACTGGGCTGTATCCTTAGTGCATACAAAAGTGAACAAGAGGAAATACCTACCTTAAAGACATTTTTTAAAATATTTTATTTATTTATACGACAGAAACAGGGAGAGGGAACACAAGCAGGAGGAGTGGGTGAGGGAGAAGCAGGCTTCCTGCTGAGCAGGGAACCCGATGCTGGGTTTTGATCCCAGGACCCTAGGATCATGACCTGAGTAGAAGACAGATGCTTAATGGCTGAACCACCCCCCCTTAAAGACATTTACAATCTATCGCTGGTGGTGGGATGGGAAAAGCAGGTCTTTGAAGGGAGAGAATATGCTAATGAAACATTCAAGAATTTTTTTTTTTTTAATTTCTTTTCAGCGTAACAGAGTTCATAGTTTTACACCACACCCAGTGCTCCATGCAATGCGTGCCCTCCACAATACCCACCACCTGGCTCCCCCAACCTCCCACCCCCCGCCCCTTCAAAACCCTCAGGTTGTTTTTCAGAGTCCATAGTCTCTCATTCAAGAATTTTTTTAATGAACCCTTTTGTAGGACACATTGCACATGCCAATGAAAGGAGACTGGAAGTAGACGCAGATACACAGAATCAGGAAAAGATGGGAGGGAGACTTACGATATATCCAGATATGAAGAGGAATAGGTCTCATAAATGACTAAAGCAATAGCAATAAAAATCCCAAGGGATAAGGAAAGCTAGTTTAAGGCCAGATGGTGATTCCAAATAATGAACCACAACCAAGTCAGAGGAGGAAAATCTTGCCGAGGACATCATAAATACCTTTAGGTAGAAGATGGCATCTGAAACAGGCATGGCATGATGCTGGGATGTCCACAGTCCAAAGAGGAAATGGGTATGGGAGCCTCTACAGTCCCTGGAACTCTCTATAGAGCCTGTTCCATAAGCAGCATCTACCATAAAGCTAACCTTTTCCTAACCTAAAGCCTGCTGAGACATAAGAGAAGAGAGAAGCTCAATACAGACCTTAACCTCCCAGGACCGAGAACACACACCTCAGTGGCAGTGCCAGCCTGGGAACTAACATTCACCCAACGGAAGAAAAAGGTACAAAGACATCAATGCTACCAAAGGCAGTTTCTCAATAAGGGTGGGCCATAGTTTTCCATCACTCTTGTTAACCAATTTCAGACCTGGGAGTGAAGACTGAATATGAAAATAACTTTAGAAAAATGAGGATTGTGGAGACCAGATAAGTGAAGGAAGAAGATGTTTGAACAGACTATTGCTCACACCTACCTAACATCAGAATCATATGAAGCCAATGGGTAAAGGTACGGATACCAGCCCCCACCTCCTACCTTGGGTGATTCTGATTGAACAGGTGATTCCCAGAAGTGAGGTCTGGGAATCTATGTGGTACAAAACTTCTCCAAGTGATTCCTATGTATAATCAGGTTTAGACTCACTTGTATAGTATGAAATCTCTGGATTCCATAAAGATGTAGAATATATGTATGTATTTTTTCAGCATAAATATGTAAAAGACAAATAAATCACTGTATTTCCCTGGGCAAGTCCCTAAACATAACTCTACCTCAGTTTTCTGCTCTGAAAAACAAAGGATTTGGAGTAGAAAATAATTTAGATCCCTTATAGTTCCACAATAACATGATTTTGTGCTTAGTTAAGTGAGAGCTCTGAAGAAAAATTAACTCAAGGAAAAAAAATCCCACCTGGCCTTACTGAAATATTGTGAAAAAGTTTTCGGATCTAAATTGGTCCCTTTATAGAACTTTTCTTTATAGAAGCTTTTCTTTTATATGATCTTTCTTCATAATATTCTCTTTAAACTCACAGATACGGCATACTTAAGAAAGAATTGTTATAAATAATGTAAATGCCAGATTGTTTTACATACACCAAACAGAATAGCAACGGTACAATATATCAACATCACAAAGTACATATGATTTACACAGGATGTAAAAACTTCATCTTGACGTTCTTTAAAGGTTCCTAAATTATGTCCTACTTGGTTGGGGGCTGTTTACTCTGTTTGAGACAGTTTTAGCAGCTCAAAAGTGCTGATGCCATCAGTGGTCCTCGGATATAGGAGACTCCTTTAATCACTCGGCACCTAGAATAGTTCATGGTTCATCGCAGATGGTCAAAAAATATTTATGGAATGAATGAATAGATTTACAAATGGGCAAAAATCTTTTTCTTTGCACAAGTTCCCCCCAATGGCTCTCAAACTATCTATTCCCATTGACAATTTAGTCTCTTTAATATTCTAATATAATTTTTACTCTACAGTTTTTATGTACGAGTTAATAGATTCTGGTACCAAGGCGGGGAGGGCGACAGCAGCCACACCAACAAGCAATTCTTGTGACACCAGCTGGGTGTATCACCAGCTAGACCCCAGGACATGACCTTTACCTCCTACCTGCTTGTGCTCACCGACCTTTCTTCCACATTTTTCCTTAAGCTCTTCTTTGCAGTTTACCTCTTAACTCGGGCAGAGAGCGAAACCTCCCCTGCAGCGAAAACAGCTGAGCTGACAAGACCTCCACCCAGCTAGCCCCACGGACCTCTTTGAGCTTAACCCCTGACTCGCGCCTGCGCAGAAGGGCCATGGGGGCGCCCTCTAGAATGACGGACAACTACCTTCACCTCATTACCATACTAAAATCTCCGCCCCTGGAGGAGCCTCATTTACATAACATACGCTGTGGGTATAGGCGTGCTCCTTAAAGCGAATGCGCGACTTTATGCCCTTCTCTACATATGAAGCTTCCCTATCTAAATATTCATCTTAACCCTAAATAAAAAGAACCCATCCACTCCTGCTCAGGGGAATCACGGCTTTGGAAGCCATTCCGCATAATCTCCTTATTTGCCGCAAATAAAGTTTTCTTTGTGCCACTACTCCACCTGGTGCAGTTTCTGACTCACCAAAGAATGAGCTTACATTGGTTAGGTCACAGTTGTACAGTTCAACTGAATTCTGACACTGCCCATGGGGAGATAGCATAATTCCAGAGGTCAAGGGTTCTGTCCTGCAAGACCACCCCCCATCCCCCACTCCTCCACTCCAGACACCATTTGAAAACACAAGTTGGTATTTGTACTTCTGACCTAACAAATACAGACCAGAGGCTTTGCTTAATTTGCTAGGGCTGCACACAGAGCTCAAAGAAATATTTTACTTACTAGATCGCTGGTTTATCATAAAAGGATACAACTCAGGCATAGCTAGAGCGAAGAGATGCACAGGCAAGGCATGGGGGGAAAGCACGGAGTTCCACGCTGTCCCCAGGTGCTCCCCGCTCCCAGCACCTCCACACTCTCCCCAGCCCAGAAGCTCCCTGAACTCTGTCCTTTGGTGTTTTTATGGAGGCTTCACTACACAGTCGTGATTGGTTAAATCCTTGACAACTGGCAATTAATTCAACCTGCAGCCCCCTTCCTTCCCTAGAGGTTGGGATGTTGAGGAGCTGGAGTACCGAGAGTTTCAACCCTCCAGTCACCTGGATAGTTCCCCTGGCAATAGCCTCCTCACTAAGGTTACTTAAGGGCTTTCCAAAGTCACCATTAACATAATAAAAGGCACATTTCTCGTTCTTATCACAGGAAATTCGAAGGGTTTTAAGAGACCGTGCCAGGAGCCCTGTCAAAAACCAAATACATATTTCTTATTATAAATAAATCCCAATATCATAGATATTATAAGTACAGGAATTTCCCCTTATCTGGGGAGGATCCGTTCTAAGACCCACTCTCCCCAAATCCCCCCAGCCCCTCAACGCTACCCCCCACCCCCCCACCACCACCACCCCACCCCCCCGCCGTGGATGTCTGAAATCGCAGATAATACCTAACACTGTTTAAACTGGGTTTTTTCCTATACATACATACCTATGATAAAGTGTATTTATAAATTAGGCAAAGGAAGAGATTAACAATAATAACTAATAATAAAATAGAGCAACCATAACAATATACTGTCATAAAAGTTATGTGAGTGCGGTCTCTTTCTCCCATCCAAGTACTAACCAGGCCAGACCCTGCTTAGCTTCCGAGATCAGACGAGATCGGGCGCGTTCAGGGTGGTATGGCCGTAGACGCGGTCTCTTTCTCTAAGCATCTTACTGTATTGTACTCACCTTTCTTGTGAAGATGTGAAATGAGAAAATGCAAAATAGCATAGCATTTCATAGGAAATGAGAGGAAGTGAGGTGAATGATGTAGGCATCAGAAGAGGAACATCTGCTCCTGGAAGTGGTAAACTGTGGGTAACAAACTACTGAAAGCATGAGACCACGGGAAAAAAACCGCAGGAAGCAAAAACCACAAAGAAGCAAAACCTAGGTCAAGTAGGAGACTACTGTAAGTTTAGCCTTTCACCACATTCAGCATTTACTTAAATTTCAGAAAAGATTCCTGAGCTGTTCTATTACCTACCTGCAAGTGCTGCTTTTCTGCATGACGTCAGCTCGATGATACCCAGAGAGTTTGCAAAAACCGTCATTACTATAAACTACAGGCCAATCCACAATCTGGGCATTTCCCAGTAAGAAACTCGATTCTAAAGAAAGAAGGAAAAGGAAGTTTTTTTATCTTCATTTAACAATGTACTTCTTTCAAGGAAACAAAAAGACAAATTTAAGACAAATACAACTATGGTTTGTTATAATACAAAGAATAAAGCCTATTCTTGAGATTGACATAATCAGTTTAACACGATTATCAAATGCGATCTGCAGTAAGTACAAGATTTGCATACAAACAAAAATTCCACTGAAAAAAAGCCAGTTTATAATACCTCTTTGCATTTGAGTATGTTCTAATCTATAAAAACAAGTATGGTTGATATTAAGTAAATGTTAACGGCTATAATAATTACACCAAAACACATATTAATTTATTGAGATTAAGGCTAGAGTCACTTCCGAAACACATATTAATTTATTGAGATTAAGGCTAGAGTCACTTCTCCACTAATTGAGAAAACTAAACTTGATAATATTAAGCAAATTTGTAGGACTGCTCCAAAAATTCTATTATTGTAATTCTGACATGATGGGACAAATTGTCCATTAGATTGATATTGAGATGTCTAATTCAAAATAACATCGAAGAGGGTGTTTAGGTGGCTCAGTTGGTTAAGCTTTGTGGACTCTTGGTTTTAGCTCCGCTCATGATCTCCTGGGTCATGAGATCAAGCCCCAAACAGGGCTCTATGCTCAGTGGGGAATGTGCTTGAGATTCTCTCCCTCTGCCCCTCCACTCACTTGCACGCATACACACGTGCATGCTCGCTCTCTCTCTCTTTCAATTAAATAAATAAATATTTAAAAGAAATTTAAAATAACTTTGAAGATTCCTTTTTTAAAATAAAATTATTCAAATATATTATTTTCAACCACATTCTACACTGAATTTGGAAACTATGATTATTGTAAATTAAAGGAACATCTCTGGTCTATTTTGCAAGGAGAAGTGATTTTGCTTTAGGTATAAAATAAAATAAGATAAAAACAGAGAGGGAGGTAAACCATAAGAGAATCTTAAAAATAGAGAACTGAGGATTGCTGGAGGGGAGGTGGGTGGCAGTAATGGGCTAAATGGGTAATGGGGATTAAAAAGGGCATTTGCTGGGATGAGCACTTGGGGTTATATATAAGTAATAAGTCACTAAACTTTACTCCTGAAACCAATACTATATGTTAATGAACTTGAATTTAAATGAAAAAAATTAATACAAAAATAATATCTTTTGATATCACCCCTGATTAAAAATCCAGTATTTTAAAAAAGTAAATTTTAAAGGAATACTATACTTCAAAAATTTAAAATATGTACCAAAAAAAGAATCTCCTTCGAACTCATATTCAAAATAGTGTCCTAAAAGGGAAATTACCTATGAGTTTACGACTTTAAGTTTAAATCCCGACTCAAAGTTGGTCTTCATAAAAATAACAGTGCAATTCAACATTTACTAAGAAGCTGCTAAGTAAAAGGCACTACTCTTGGCCAAACAATGGGATAGAATAATGATCAATAAAACATACCCTTTACTCTCAAATAAACCTTACATGTTAAGAAAAATAAATATGTAATAACCAATTACAATTTATCAGAACACAGGCTAAATCTAGAAGCATTGGACAAAATACGACAAAAATTTGTTTCAAAGTACTAAAAACAAACAAAAGTAGACAAACTAAAATAAAAAAAAAAGACAAAACCTTGAAAAAAAAAAGAGATACATTAAATAAGATATTCATTTAACCGTCATTCCCCCAGAGAGCAAATTTCCAGTTTATACAGTTCATTGGTTATATAGCTCAAGCAGAAAAAGTCTTATTGGACTAAATAGTCAAAAGTCACAATTTGGGGCTACCAGAGCAGCTTGAAGTTGAAGGGGAGATCCTTTAACATATGGAGCCTTAAACCTGAATATAAATCTACCTCAAATCTCTGCAATCTTAACTATGCATGCACAAAATGAGACTACAAGAAACCTGTCTAATTCAGCAATGACTACAAGGCAAGAGGTAAGCAGAAATTTCACCAGCTCTCAAGGCTAGAAGACAAATTTTTAAGTTCAAGTCCTATCAAGTTAGAGAAGCTTGGTAGATATCTCAAGTTCTCCATTTAAGCCACAAAAATGTCATGCTTTAGGAATAAGAAACAAGTCCTAGAATAATGGGTTATAAAGTGGGACTAAGATTAAAAATGTGGACTATACACTTACACACACATACACACACACTCACACAAAGCTAAAATCATGATCAAGGAATCCCCCCCACCCTGTAATTTACCTGCTCTTTACAATGTATGAACACAATGTCCAGTATACACTTAAAAACTATTAGACAGGCAAAGAAAGAGAAAATGTTTATGATAATCCGGGGGAAAATAAGCAATAGAAAGAGAGGTCAATATGGGAACAGAAATAAACAATACAACTTCTGGAATAAAAAATTCATTGAATAGGTTTAACAGTACAGTGAACACTAAGAATTAACAATTTAAAAACATATCAATGGAAATGATTCCAAACTGGAGCAAAAAGAAAAAGAGATTAAAAGATGTTCCATAGGACAATATCAAGTAGTCTAAAACATATGTAGTTGAGTATGGGAGAAAAATAAAAAAGATAGAATTGGGCACAAATGTCATATGAATAAAGGATAACTAAAATTTCTCAAATTACATGAAAAATAACACCCTAGAGATCTTAGTTCAGTAAACCTCAACAAGATAAATGCAAGCAAAGCCGCAGTACAAAGATGGGTAACAGCAAAGCTTAGAATAAAAAATAAGGGGAAAAGTCTTTTAAACACCCAAAGAAAGAAGATTATTTAAATATGTGTGTGGGGGGTTGCCATGGGAGAGATAATAATTACAGCATACAAATCCTGAAAAACAAAGATGACCAAAAAACAATGAAATGACATCTTTAAAATATTGAGAGGAAAATATTTATCAACCTAGATTTTCATCTAGAGCAAAGTATCCTTCAAAATTGAAGGCAAAACAAAGACACATTCAGAAACAAAACAGGAAGAATTCATTGCCAGCAAAATCACAGCAAAACAAACATGGTAGAAGTTTTAGTTGAAAGGAAAAAAGAATCAAAATAATAATAATGATGACCCTCACAAAAAAAAAAAAGTCAAGAAGGTAAAAATAAACAACTGGTGGGACAAACAGAAAACAAACCACTGGGGGTGCCTACATGGCTCAGTAGGTTGAATGTACAACTCTTGATTTTGGCTCAGGTTATGATCTCAAGGTCATGATCTCAAGGTCATGGGATAGAGAGCCCTGCACTGGGCTCCACACTCAGTGGGGAGTCTGCTTGAGATTCTTGCTCTCCCTCTCTGTTTGCCCCTACCCCCATGCTCGCTCTCTCTTTCTCTCTGTAAAATAAATAAATAAATCTTAAAAAAAAAAAAAAAAGTAAACCATGGGATGGTAGCCCTAAATCCAACCATATCAAGCATTATATTAAATGTAAATGGAATAAATAGACTAATTAAAAGACAAAAATTTCCAGACTGGATTTTAAAACAAAGAAATTGATAGTCTACTATTTCTAAGAAAGCCATTTAAAGTATAAAGACATAGGCACATTGAAAGTGAAAGTGTGGCAAAAACACACTACATAAACACTAAGCATAAGAAAGTAAATGTAGCTACATTAATGCAAAATAAAGCAGTCTTAAAGACAAGGATAACAGAAATAAAAAGTGGCAATTAATGATAACAAAAGGGGCAATTCATTAAGAAGACATAATTCTCTCAATATCTATTAATGAAAACTAAAGGCTCAGATGACTCCAGGCTCAGTGAAATCTTTCAAATATTTAAATAAAACATAAAATAAATATTATACAAACTATCAGAAAATATATGAGGAAACATTTCTGAACTTGTTTTATGAGGTTAGCAAATAGAAATAGCAATATACATATTATGTATAACCAAGTAGGGTTATCTTATCAATGTAAGGCTGATTTATCATTATGAGATCAATCAATGTAATCTATTATATCAACAGAATAAAATAAAAAATATCCTATTCAATAGATGTAGGAAAAAAAAAAACATTTGACTCACTTATTCATGATTAAAATCTCTGAGAAAACCTGAAAAGAAGGAAACTTCTCAAACTGATTGAGGATACCTACTAAAAAACCTATAGCTAACATTATTTTTAAAAATAGAATATTGAATAACTTCCCCCCAAGATCAGGAAAAATTTAAGGATGTATATTCTCAACCCTTACACTCAATATTTTATTGGTGGTCCAACCAATAAACCAAAAGGAAAAAGAAAAAAGCACAAAAAATATAAAAATTGGAAAGGAAGATAAAATTGTTTTCTACTTGCAGATGGCATTAAGGAATATTCAAAGGAACACCTAAAATTAAGTGAATTTGGCAAGGTTTTATGATATAAAGTTAATATAAAAGTCAATTTTGTTTCTATATACTAACATTAAACAAATGGAAAATGAAAAACAATTTCACTTAGAATGATACAAAAATATGAAATACTTAAGAATAAATTTATCAGAAGATGTGCAGGACCTCTAGAGTGAAAGCTAAAAAAAAACTCTGGTTAAGTAAATTAAGAAACACCTAGACAAAAAAAGAGCTATGCCACACTCATGAATTGAAACTGGATATTTTTAAGACATCAATTCTCTGCAAATTGATCTATAGATTCAGCACAATCCCAATGAATATACAAATAGGCTTTTCTGAAGTAACTGGCAAAGTAATCATAAAATGTTTATGAAAGTACAAATTACCTAAAATAATCCAAAATAAAATCTGAAAAAGAAGAACCAAGTTGGAGAAACATACAACCAGGTTAAATAGTTCATAGATAGAACCTCACAAAAATGGTCAATTGATTTTTTGCATGGATGCCAAGGCAGTTTAATGGGTAAAGAAAAGTCTTTTCAATGAACTTTGCTAAAACAACTATATATCTACATGAGCAAAAATTGAACCATTACTACTACCTCACACCACACACATGTACACACACACAAAAATTTTAAATGGGTGATCAACCTAAATAGAAAAGTGGAAACTAAAAAGAAAACGTGGGAGAAAATCTTTGCCACTTTAAGGAAGACAGGAATTTCTTAGATAAGACTTCTATAGCAATCACCATAAAAGTAAGTGTTGATAAATAAATTAGACATCATCAAATTAAAATCAGCTGCTCATTCAAGGACATTATCAAAAAAAGTGAAAAGGAAATCCACAGACTGAGAAAAAATACTTACAATACAGATATTTGAGAAAGCCCTCCTATCCAGAACATACCCAAAAATCCTACATAGAGACAAATGACCCAAAGAAAAAAATGGGCAAATGACTCAAACAGACACTTCCCAAAAGAAGATATACAATGGCCAAATACCACAAGAATAAGATGTTCACCATCATTGGACATCTGAGAATACAAATTAAAAGCATAATGATATATCACTCCTCAGCCACTAGGGTGGCTATAAAGGTTAATAACACAAAATGTTGATAAGAATGTGAAACAACTGAAACTCTTTATAAAATTATTAATTAGAATATAAAATGGAATAATCACTTTGAAAAACAGTTTCTTGCACAGTTAAATATTTAACTATGACCCAGAGATTTCATTTTTAGGCATTTACTCAGTGAAAAGAAAACATATGTTAACAATAAAACTTGTAGAAAATGTCCACATCACATTTATTCATAGTAGCCAAAAACTGAAAACAATGCAAATGTCCATCAACAAGAGAACAGATTAAAAATTGTGACATATTCATACAAGAAAATCTACTCAGCTCAAAAATGGAACAAATGACTCATACACGCAACAACACAGATGAATCTGATAAACATTACAATGATTGAAAGAAGTCAGAAGCTATAATTTCATTTATACGAAGTTCAAATACAGGCAAAGTTAGTCTATGGTGATAGAGATCAGAACAATTATGGCTAAAGGGAAGGGGTAGGAGAACTGGCAGGAAAGATGAAAAAGAAACTTTCTTGTGAAGGTCATTGTTCTCTATCTTTATAGAGGTGTAAGTCACACAAGTGTATACATTTGTCAAAACCAACTGAACTGGGACGCCTGGGTGGCTCAGTTGGTTGGATGACTGCCTTCGGCTCAGGTCATGATCCCGGAGACCCGGGATCGAGTCCCGCATCAGGCTCCCAGCTCCACGGGGAGTCTGCTTCTCCCTCTGACCTTCTCCTCGCTCATGCTCTCTCACTGCCTCTCTCTCAAATAAATAAATAAAATCTTTAAAAAAAAAAAAACCAACTGAACTGTACACTTAAGATCTGTGTATTTTAATTACATCAAATTTAAAAGAAAACACAAGGAAGACAAAAGACCAGAGACTCAGAAGTTTTAGGAAAGCTGTGACATTTGAAATGAACCTTAGTGACAAGAATGGTAATACTACCTTTTCTTGGTACATAGAGTAGTTAAAGTAGAGATTAAAATGAGCACCCCCAGCAAAAGGGGAACCCTCCTACACTGTTGGTGGGAATGTGTTCTCATGCAGCCACTCTGGAAAACAGTATGGAGGTTCCTCAAAAAGTTGAAAATAGAGCTACCCTATGACCCAGCAATCACACTGCTGGATATTTACCCTAAAGATACAAATGTAGTGATCCAAAGGGGCACATGCACCCAAATGTCCAAATGTTTATAGCAGCAATGTCCACAATAACCAAACTATGGAAAGAACTTATATGTCCATCAACAGATGAATGGATAAAGAAGATGTCATATATATATATATATATATATATATATATATGATGGAATATATGTCATATATATATGATGGAATATATGTCACATATATATGTGATGGAATACTATGCAGCCATCAAAAAAACCCAAAATCTTGCCATTTGCAACGACATGGATGGAACTAGAGGGTATTATGCTAAGTGAAATAAGTCAATCAGAGAAAGAAAATTATCATATGATCTCTCTGATATGAGGATTTTGAGAGGCAGGGCGGGAAGTCGTGGGGGGGTGGTGAAGGGAAAAATGAAATGAGATGGAACCAGAGAGGGAGACAAACCATAAGAGACTTTTAATCTCAGGAAACAAACTGAGAGTTGCTGTGGGGCGGGGGGGTAAGGATAGGGTATGAACATTGATGAACATTGAGGAGGGTGTGTGCTATGGTGAGTGCTGTGAATTGTGTAAGACTGATGATTCACAGACCTGTCCCCTGAAGCAAATAATACATGATATGTTAATTAAAAAAAAAAAACAAACAAAAATAAATAAATAAAATGAGCATCCCATAAAAATGCTTCATAAAGTATAAATTCCTCTATAAATATATGACATTTTCATTTATGTATACATCAACAATAAAAATTATAGTGTGATTATCAAAGATTAACTTTTCTCCTCTTAGCCCAGGTGGGTCCTACTCAGTTTACTCCCACTACTCCATATGCTCTCCTCTTCGTGACTAGGCCGCTGTGGCAGTCCATTCAGCTACATGGTCTCCCTGCCTCAACTGGTCTTGTTTGTCACACTAATGTTCACTTGTCCCCTAAATCCCTGCCTCCATCTTGCCACTCCTTCTCCAGAGCAAGACTCCCAAGTGCTTACATTATCTGATTCTCTCCCAGACTTAGAAAGCTTAGAGAACTTCACTCTCCCTACTTATACAAACATATTTCTCATTACTTCTAAAGTCCACACTATTGCAGTTAAGTCAGTTTTCTCATTATGGCGCCAAATATATACTCATCCATGATTCCTACTGTCCCATCCCTTTACCTATCAAACCTTTCAGAACTAGGTCACTCTACCTTCCGCATGACACATTCAATGAGTACCACTCAGCCTAATCCCCCTCTGGCTACCAACCCTTCTGGACAAATTTTGCATAAATTTCCCCCCTTCTCCAACCCTTCACAGGACAAATTTTGCATAAAAGTTGTCTATTCTCATTAGTTCCATCTTCTCAGCTCCTATTCACTTGACTCACTCCTATCTGGTTCGTTCCTTACCACTCCAGGACAACCAAGATCACCAATAATCTCTCCATGTCCCCAAACCCAAAGGATGCCTTTTACTGGTCTCACTTGACAATTCAGAAGCACTGTTAACCACTGCCTCCCTAAAATTTCTCGACCCTTAGCTTTCATAAAATGACCTTCTTCCAGTTCTCTGAACAGTCCTCCATTTCCTTTGCAGGCTCAATATTCTTTGTCCAGTGAGTATATATTAGAGTTTCTCCACATCAGTTCCTCTAATACTTCACCTGTCTCCATAGATTCAGTAAGTGGTAACTTTATATCTCTAAACCAGACCTCTTTTATAAACTCTAGATCTTGATATCCCCACTGACCTAGATATCCTCTTAGATATCTCAAATGGACCTCAATATCTTAGAGAATGGGATTACCATCCATGCAGTTATGTAAGCCAGAAATCTGGGAGGCATCATTCAATATCCTTCTCATTATTATTATATCGAATCCATTACATAATCCTATTAATTTTGTCCCCTCAATCTTTCAAATTTCTCCATTTCTCTGGATCCTCACTATCATCATCCAAATCCAAACTTCCAACACCTCTCCCCTAGATTACTCCAACAGTTATCTCATTGATCTATACCAGTCCTCTCTGGGGTTTTTTCAGTGGATTGTCCACACTGAAGCCAGAGAGGTCTTTCCAAATCTCCAACTGAATCATGTTCCCTCCCTGCTTTAACACCTGTTAATAGATTATAATGGCTCTCAGAATGCTCAGATCCTTGGCATGGCCTATAATGACTTCAAGGTCTGTCAAATCAGCCACAGCCAAATTTTTCTTATATTTTGTAAGCTTCAAGCTCTCTCCCAACATAGGACCTTTTAACTTGCCATTCTCTTCCTTACTTATCTGACTGACACTTGCAGTTACTTAGATCTTAACTGTCATGACCTCTGTAAATCTTTCCCTGACCTTCTGGCCAGGTCATACCTAATAATTTTAGACATCATGCACCTCTTCCACACAGCCCTTAACACAGTTACAATTTTACACCTATTTGTGTTATGATATGATGAATGCATATCTGCCTGTTGGGCTGTAAGGTCTGTAAGACAGAGCCTATATACAGTTTGGTCCTATTTGATCCCCCTGTACCTAATACAGTGTCTGGCCCATGGTAGATGCTTGCTTCTTGGTTGACTATATCAATAAACAAATGAGTTAATGTATTCATGCAGGGATCTCTCTTTATATATGTAATATCATAAAATTCAGTATGCAATGCCTCTCTAAATACTTCATATATATGCTATTTTTAACTTCTCAGATAATATAGTCCTTGGGATTATAAATTTTATGCCTACTGTGCTAGAAGAGTTGAAATATAGTAATTATTTATTGATTGAAATAATTGCTTCTATCCCAGGAAATAGAAAGCAAATGTTCTAAAAAAGAACTAATATAAACACGAAAGGTCCTAATGAGGGAGGCTTTCTCTCCCCCAGAAACTAAGCAAACCAGTGTTTTCAAACTTGTTTTAAGTTGAAACTCATAATAAGAAATTAATTTTATATAGTATCTCAAAATGTGTTTGCACAGATATACACATATACAAACACACAACTAAAAAAAATCTCAAACAACACTTACTATATGAGATATCCTCTTTTTTTATTCTATTTCAGATTTTGGTGTGCTAGTCAAGACTCATTAAATCAATTTTATACACCAAAGTAAGGGTAATTATCTCACAAAATCCTAAACATCCCCAAATTCTTATAGACTTCCCTCTGTCATAAAAAGACTTGTTTTCAAGACATTTGTTAGGTTTTGGATCAGGAGCTTTAATTGCTCCTAGTTAATTTTGCTATTAAAAATATTAAACTGCTCCCACCATACCCTTTTCAATAACTCTACAATGAGAAAATTAAGCCTCCAGTTCAGTAGGGCCTAACTATGATGTTTCATTCATTGTTGATATATTATTTCCCTTACACTCTAGTAACTCTGTGTAATAACAAAATTAAAGCAACCATTAGTGGAGCCCAAACTCTGTGCTAGGAATTGGGACAGTTGTTGTATCTATTATCTCTAATCTGGAAAACAACTCCATTCTGCAATGAGTCAGACTCACCAAGCCCAGATTTCCCAGAAACAGTGACTAGACCACAGGTTCCCTAAATTCTAATTCTTGACTGAGATATCTACAAATTCAAGCATTTTCTAGGTAAAATTATGTCTTTTTTTTTCTTGTAATGGAAAAGTAGGTAGTCAAAGAGTGAAGAAGTCCTAAAGCAACTCACTGCAGCCAAGATTAATTCTCATATTAGCTTGGAGGCACAGTTGTTTGGTGGGGGCGGGGGGGGAACACTGAAGTTGGAATCAATCCCATTTTTCAAAATATATTTGATTTTAGCCAATAATCATAGAATATGAACTATTCAGATATTTACCAGCTACATACTAGAGTATTTGCTCACAGGTTCAATCAGACCTAGCAACTCAGAAGAGAGTTTCTTAAACCAACTTAAAGATTAAAAAAATAATCCAGGAAATACGGTGCCCATTCATCTTTATGCTGCAAGTTGGATTTTATTCATTTAGACCACCAGAGAGTGAAGTGACTACATGTTCACTAGGTCTTACCTCAAGGTCCTAACAATTGCACGTTAGCAACATGTGCTCTCGGTCTATGGAGGACAAGCATAAGAACTGCTTTTATCACTTCTGAATGCTTTATAAAGCTGTAATTGAGAAAATTAGCCACAGTGCCAGGGACTTCATATAACAAGTTATCGACCGGTAAATATTCATAACAATCAAATTACCACAAAGAGGTAAACTATCTGCCAGTACTTGGTTCCTCTCTCAATACTCCCAAGAGAGCTACTGTGAAACACCTAGGGAGTTATAGTTAGATTATTGATTTCCTCACACACAAACTAGAGATACCAGTATCTACCATTCTGGGTAATTTATGGAGATGAAATAGAGTAATCAAGCAAAATCTTTATAAATCAACCATTAGAGCAAAAAGTCTTTACAGGGTGTTATATGCAACTGATAAATTATTGAACTACATCTGAAACTAATGATGTACTATAAATTGGCTAATTGAATTTAACTTTTAAAGAAGTCTTAGTAAAAAAAAATAAAGAAGTCTTAGTAAACTAATAACTGTTATTATTTATTATGCCCAAGATTCTTGTACAACTATGTCATACATGCAGAGAGAGCTTCTTTCTATGTGTGAGTTCTGTATGTGTAGGTACAAGCAAAGAACTAGGAAAAAAAAGATTTAAATGTTGATCCTGCAAATCAAAACCTACAAAATTTATTTGTCACTGAAAGCTGAACTACAAAATAAAATATTGGGGGGGGCACAAAAGAAGGAGAAACAGATTTCCTTTTCATGTCAAAGGCTAAATTAGATGAAAACTGATAAATATTAAATAGACTGTCCAGGATTTTCCTTTGGATATTTGTCTGTTTGTTAACTGAAACACAATTTGTATATTTGAAATATTCATACAACTGTTCCATTTCCCTATAGTCATGAAAATTACCCTTTCAGTGAATGTGAAATCTGGTATTATTAGCAAACATTAAGAACAGGAGAGCAAATTAATTAAAATTGTTTCCTGGAAAATTTTAATTTCCTTTGGCTTTAAAACATGGTGAGGAAAAGCAGTCTAGCTACTGAGAGATAACTTCTCTGCAAAGGAGGTGAGTTGCAAATCTTGAAAGTGAGATCAGTTCAGAAGTTTTGGAAACACAAAGCTATTAAGGAAATTGCCCAGAATTCTTGGTGACTGCTACCATCGTTACTGTTTTGAGCTAAATATTTGTATCCTTCTAAAATTCATATGTTAAAACCCTACCTCTCATGTGAAGGCATTGGGAGGTAGAGCCTTTGGGACGTGGTTAGGATTTGATGAGGTCATGAGGGTGAAGTCCTGCATGAATGGGATTAGTGCCCTTGTAAGTGTCACAAAAGAGTTTGCCTCCTCTGCTCTGCTCTCTACCACGTGAGGAAACAACAAGAAGCTAGCTGTCCACAACCAGGAAAAGGGTTCTCACCAGAACCGAACTGTCCTGGCACCTTGATCTTGGACTTCCGAGATTGAGACAAATAAATTTCTGTTGTTTAGAAGCTATTCAATTTATGCTATTTTGTTGGAGTGGCCCAGATAGATTAAGACATTCCTCAATTAATCCTGACAGGGAAACCAGTTCTGATTTGTCCTCACAGTTCCTAGCACATCAAGAGCCATGAATTCTGGAAAATTCAACCTCCTTGGGATCCAGACTATTTCAATCCTTGAAGATGTTTGCAAGTATTTCCTTCCAAATGGTTCAAATACACAGTATGTTCCTGCATGAGGGGCATAAGAATCAGGTCATTATCCCTATTTGGTGTTAGAAGTCTAGTACGATATTTCGGAAATCCAATTCTACAGAGTAGATTTTTTTTTTTTTTTTAGATTTTCTTTATTTATTCCAGGGAGAGAGAAAAAGCAAAAAGCAGGGCAAGGAGCAGAGGGAGAGGGACAAGCAAACTCTATGCTTAGCATGGAGCCTGATGGGGGCCTTGATCTCAGGACCCTGAGACCATGACCTGAGCTGAAATCAAGAGTCTGATGCTTAACCAACTGGGTCACCCAGGTGCCCCATACATGAGCAGAATCTTGACTGAATTTCTGCAAAGAGGTAAGTCTTAAAACATTTCCTATTCTATCAAGACCTTCCAGTATTTTCTCAGAAATGGACATGAAATAAATCAAGCACTCTTCCCTCATGGATTCGAAGGTCAAAAAATAAATTACAAGATCCTGATTCAAAATGATCCAGTAGGATCATTATGTGTTTCTCCCAATTTTGACTGCACATTTCATTGAGATGGAGATTGAGGAGCATTGGAAGGGACCCCAGGAGTTACTCATACCAGTCTTACCCCTCAAAGATTCTGTTTTAATAGGTCTGGGGTGAGATCCAAGCATCAGTGTTTGTTTTTAAACCTTCTGAGGTGGTTCTAATGTGCAGCCGGAGGGGAGAAGCACTAATCTATTGCAATAATCCCAAATATTGGTGGCTGCAATAGAATCCTGTCGTGAGTGTCAAAACTTTTCAAGAATACCGACTGCTAAATTCTAATGCAGACACACTGAACAGAATCCCTCGAGATGGAATGCAAAAATACAGCCTCTGAAGGAAAGTCCCATGCTCAGCCAGGTTTGGGGAACTGACCTAGTACTTCGTTACTCCAAGTGTGGACCACTCCCACCTGGATGTCTGCTAGCAAGGCAGACTCTGGGACCCCCCACAGACCTGATGAATCAGAACCTGCCTGTTAACAAGATCATCAGGTCATCCTCAAGCCCACAAATGCACTCATCTTACGCATTCTTCCCTTCTTTTCACGGACGGGAGAGCAGGCCTGGAAAGTTACAGGACCTGGCACACACAGGAAAAGAGTGTCTGGTGGAAGACAAACACCCAGCCAGGCCTCACTGTCTAAGACGTTCTATCCTATCACAGTGTATTTCTGAATTACTCTCTAAGTTTTTGTTTTGCTTTGTCTGAATATAAAAGAAGGACGTCTTCTTTAAAATGCCATTTCTTCAGGTAACAGGAAAATATGCATATTCTATGTCCCTGCATATTAATCCCATCCTTAAAGGAGATCATATAGAACTATGAGGTCCATAGTCCTGACTGATAAACATTTCTCGAGGAGAAGTTGCAGTCAGTCAACAACAATATAAAAGCATGGGAGATATTCCTTCCCTTTCTATAGCAATTCCGGGAAAAAGTGTTTTCCTCTGAGATGTTCCAACACTACCTGTATCTGGAGAATTAGACAGTTTTTTAAAAAAATTTTGTTTTACTTTTCTTTTTTAATTTTTTTAAATTTATTTATTTGTCAGAGAGAGAGAGAGCAAGCACAGGCAGATAGAGCGGCAGGCAGAGGCAGAGGCAGAGGGAGAAGCAGGCTCCCTGCCGAGCAAGGAGCCCAATGTGGGACTCGATCCCAGGACGCTGGGATCATGACCTGAGCCGAAGGCAGCCGCCCAACCGACTGAGCCACCCAGGCATCCAATTGTTTTACTTTTTTTTTTTTTGAAAACTATACCCTTCTGTGGTCCAGAGATTCCACAGACATTAACAAGGTGAAACACATTTGGGGGGATTAACTCTCTCTTTCTCTTTCATTCCCTCCCTTGCTCTCCCTCAACTTTCTTATGCAAGTTACCCCAAAAGAGATGAATTTCAGAGTGCTAACACAGAGAAGTTTTCAGATTTTTAAGGAAGTGATAAAACACACAAGAGAATTCTAGAGTACGAAGGAGGAGAGAAGATATCAAGTGGGGGTGAGAAAGGGAAAGTACTTCACAAAAGGAATCCAGAAACACTTTCCCTAATGTATAGTTTTTCCAAGGTCTAGTGTCACCTGAGGACAATCAACTGGATTTTCTCTCTATGTTCATATCATCCTAAGTTTGGAGAAGCACACCACCCAGAAACCAGCACTGTTATTCGGAAAGCCTTATAAACCCAGGACAGGGATCCTCCAACAGAGGTTCAGTTGCAGGTGGAAGCCCAGAAAGCTGGCTGAGAGCTATTTCAAGCTGCTCTTCAGAACCACTGGGCCTTTGTGAAGAAGGGCTGAGTACAGGTACTCATAGCTCCAAGTAGGACCTCACCCTCCAAATCTTCTGATTCAAAGAGCTAAAGAACGCACATTCCAAAAATCCGTGATCTCAAAGAAATGGGAAAGCATTCTATGCTCAAGGATTGAAAGAACAAACATTGTTAAAATGTCATGCTACTCAAAGCAATCTACACATTTAATACAATTCCTATCAAAATACCCCCAGCATTTTTCACAGAACTAGAACAAACAGTCCTAAAATTCATATGGAGCCAAAAAAAGATCCCAAAGAGCCAAAGCAATCCTGAAAAAGAAAAACAAAACTGGAGGCAACACAATTCTGGAATTCAAGTTATCTTACAATGCTGCAGTCATCAAGACAATATGATACTGGCACAAAAACAGACACATGGATCAATGGATCAGAATAGAGAACCCAGAAATTGGCCCACAACTATACGCTCAACTAGTCTTTGACAAAGCAGCAAAGAACATCAATGGAAAAAAAGATAGTCTCTTCAACACACGGTGTTGGGAAAACTAGACAGCAACATACAGAAGAACAAAACTGGACCACTTTCTTATACCGTACACAGAAATAAATTCAAAATGGATGAAAGATCTAAATGTGAGACAGGAAACCATCAAAATTCTAGAGAAGAACACAGGCAGAAACCTCTTTAACCTCAGCCATAGAAACTTCTTTCTAGACACATCACCAGAGGCAAGGGAATCAAAAGCAAAAATGAACAATTGGGACATCATCAAGATTAAAAGCTTCTGCACAGCAAAGGAAACAATTGACAAAACTGAAAGGCAGCCTAGGGAATGGGAGAAGATATTTGCAAATGACATATTGGATAAGGGGTTAGAATCCAAAATCTTTTAAGAAATTGTATCAAACTCAACACCCCCCCCAAAAAAACCCCAAAAAATCCAGTTAAGAAAGAGGCAGAAGACTAGAATAGACATTTTTCCAAAGAAGACATCCAGATGGCCAAAAGACACATGAAAAGATGTTCAACATCACTCATGATCAGGGAATACAAATCAAAACCATGATGAGATACCACCTCACACCTGTCAGAATGGCTGAAATTAACAACACAGGAAACAACAGGTGTTGTTGAGGATTCGGAGAAAGGGGAATCTTCTTAATGTTGCTGGGAATGCAAACTAGGGAAGCTAGTCTGGAGAACAGTATACAGGTTCCTCAAAAAATTAGAGACAGAACTACCCTACGATCCAGCAACTGCACTACTAGATGCTTACCCAAGAGATACAAAAATACTGATTCAAAGGGGTACATACACCTCAATGTTTATAGCGGCTTTATCAACGATCACCAAACTATGGAGAGAGCCCAAATGTCCATCAACTGATGAGTGGATGAAGAAGATAGGGTGTGTGTATGTGTATGTGTGTATATATACACACAATAGAATATTACTCAGACATTAAAAAGAATGAAATCTCATCATTTGCAATGATGTGGATGGAACTAAAGTGTATCATCCTAAGTGAAATAAGTCAGCCAGAGAAAGACAAATACCACATCATCTTACTCATTCGTGGTATTTAAGAACAAGAACAGATGAACCTAGGGGAAGGGGGGAAGAAAAAAAGGAGAGAGGGAAATAAATCATTAGAGACTCTTAATGATGGAGAACAAAGTGAGGGGGCTGATAGTGGGAGATGGGGGAAGAGGGGCTCGATGCGTGACGGGGATTAAAGAGGGCCCTTGTTGTGATGAGCCCTGGGTGTCGTATGTAAGTGATGAATCACTGAATTCTACTCCTGAAACCAATATTGTACTGTATGTATGTTAACTAACTAAAATTTAGATTAAAAAAAAAAAAGTGACCAAAAAGGAAAATTTGAAGCTTAAAAGCAACACAGTAAAATTCATGTAGTAATTGCTAATGTTTTCCAAAAGAGTTTGGTTAAAGGGCATTTCAACAATGCTGTTTGTCAAATATTTATTCTAAAATTATGGTTTGGGTTTGAAATTTTGGCTTTATTAAAAAATGTACTTTGTTTCTGGTCTGAATCAGCTTCTTATTAAAATATGAAGCTACAAGTTTCTAGTCCACAAGAACAACCAGACTGGCCAAGCTAATTACCTAGCCTGTGATACTCTTTCCTGAACTTCTGTAAATAGAATGCAGAAGTCCCCTATGCACACAATCACACTGAACTAAGCTTCCTTTGGCTGCATTCTTCTTCACTTTAAGTGAATGAAAGGGATCTAGAAAACAAAGGGATGATGCAGGTGATGTCCAAGGCTTCACTCCAAACCCAGCTGGTAGACAAATCTTCACTACCTCTATCTAGACCCAGATGTTTGAGCCAAAACCCAGAAAGGCACTCTTCATTTATGCCATCTGATTCATCACTAAACCCTAATAATTCTACCAATGAAACATGCCTGATGTATCCACTTCCCTCCATCTCTATTGCTCCCAGCCCAGCCCAGCCCACCATCATCTCTTGCCTAGACTGCTGCAACAGTCCCCCAGCTGGTCCCCTACCATGGATTCTCCTCCTTCTGACCGAACTTGTTGTTACACAACAAATAATCCTTGAGGCCAGGAGATTTGTCCACTGCACTTGGAATACAATGCAAGAGCTCACCCTGAATAATCAGGCCGCAGCTTTCTCTTTTCTTGCTTACTGCAATCCATCTACACTGGCCTTTAAACTTCACAAACTTAGCCACTCATTTTCTCTGTCTCTCTTTAGGACTGTTCACCTGTTTTCCCTTCCTTCACCTGAAACACTGTTCCGACCACTTATCATCTAACCACCTCCTACTTTAGGTCTCCATTTTCGACCACTGCCTTAGAAAGACCCT
This sequence comes from Mellivora capensis, assembly GCA_004024625.1. NCBI lineage: Eukaryota > Metazoa > Chordata > Mammalia > Carnivora > Mustelidae > Mellivora > Mellivora capensis. Next base: position 3,524 of record PISX010011000.1, on the reverse strand, counting down.
CCCTGACACTACCTCTGAATTGAAATTAATCCCCATCACTCTTAGTCACAACACTTTCCTTCTCTTCATGATGCTTACCATGATTTGCAGTTATATGTTGGGAAGTGAGTTTGTTGAATTCCTAACTCCACTGCCAGACTCCGAGTTCCATGCAGTCAGAGACCACGTCTGTTTGTTCATCATCGTATCCCCACCAGTGTTTTTTGAATGATCAAAATCAAATATAGAATTCTGATTCCTATTTAAAGTCATATAATCAACACTTGTTAGAAAAATGCTAGATATTGCCAAGATATAGAGATAAGGACTGTGCGAGGTAGTTTTCTTCAAAGAACAGACAATTCGATGAAAAAAAAAATCAGGGGTTCCCAAGCAGATTTCCCCACACTCTGGAAACTTGGAATTTTTTTTTTAATTTTTTTAAAGATTTATTTATTTATTTACTTATTTGACAGACAGAGATCACAAGTAGGCAGAGAGGCAGGCAGAGAGAAAGGGGGAAGCAGGCTCCCGCCGAGCAGAGAGCCCAATGCAGGGCTCGATCCCAGGACCCTGACATCATGACTGGAGCCTAAGGCAGAAGCTTTAACCCACTAAGCCACCCAGGTGCCCCAACTTGTAAATTTAAATCATGATGTCTATACTATTTTTTAAACTTGTCTTCTGGGTGAGTGATATCTGTAGATATATTTAAGCTTCATAGAACAGTAACAGCAGAATAATCCCTAAAGCACATATAGCACATGCTGTTTGGGTTAAATAAAATCCTGGCACAGATGGTTAAACAAGAACATAAATAACTTATATGTCATGCCCACGTCCACAATATTGATTTCTGGTAGATGCATTGCTCTACTTCCACTATGCAATAACAGAATATAAGGCTGGTATCTTTCTATTCTTACAAATACACCTTTACCCTACAGCTCTATAGCAAGGTAGCGTGTGTGTGTGTGTGTGTGTGTGCGCGTGCGTGCGCGCATATAGCATACACTTTGTACCTTTCACAATGAGACTAATTATTATATAATAATATTGGCAACATTAAGCAGACCATCACTGTGGGAGTTTGAAATATGCAAAAGGTATCTGTTAATTTATTCAAGCTTGTTCAGCTGTCATCAAAGATAAAAATATGTCTCCACTTTTCATCTCCTTCAAGATCAAAGGTACATTTTAAAGTTTCTGTGTTTCTTTGATGGCATTAACTTCAACATTTTTCCAACTAGCCAAAGGTTTAGAATGCATGAGATTCTTTAATACATAGTTCTGAAATTCTAATGATAGGGATAATAGCAATTTTGCTGTAGACAATGTTTCTCCGTGCACAAAAAAGGAATGTTCAACAATTCAAAATTTCTACTTTTAATAGTTGGCATTTTGTTTATGAGATGAGCATCTAGAAAGTATACCATTCAGAATTATTAGAAGCAAAATGTAACTGCAGTAATAACCTGTAGGACTCATATTCTTGGAATACAATAGAAAACCTTCACCCTGATATAGAGAGTGACAAACTTTTACTGAATTTTATTACAGTGAAATTTCTTAAAATACCTGAAGCCATAAGCCATGCACTAGTTACATAATCTTGGACAAAAGCTAAAGCAGTCAAAATGTGTTTATCAGGGGGGAAAAGTATTACATATTTAATGTTTAAGCATTTTTCAATCCTGCAAATGAACAAACCTTGTTTTTGCTAATGATTTGCATCTGTTCTGAAGGGATTATGTATTTTCTTTGAAGTTAACCTTTTAAGGTAATCAACACTAATGGCTAGATAACTAATGAATTCCAATTAAGAGATGAGACTAACTTGCACACCTGGTAGAAATACAAAAGTGAGGCTTTTCTGAATGCATTTACAATCTAATTAATTTTCTAAAGCATTGTTCTACTTTTTTTCTACTATCCAGGCAATGGGAGCTAATTGTGCAAGGGAAAGATACAGATTACAAATTCAATTCCTTTCTCTTCTTTGGTCAGATTTCACAGGGCCAGTTGCAGAGAAGCTGACATTTCTGCCTTCTTCTTCAGCCTCTTTAAACACTGCCAGTTACTGAGCTAAAGAAAACTGATGTTTCTTTGGCTCTAAATAGTGGTTATTTGTTGGAGGGAGGAGTGGTGGTTGTTCAGAGTTTTGTTGACTTTTTTTTTCCCCTCCAAATTAAATAAGCCCTTGGTCAAATGAGTCCAAATGTTTTAAGCTCAGACTCATCAGTTTATGACTTAAAATGTCAATGACTTAATTCTTTGCTTTCTCTAAGTTAAAAAAAATCTCCCTTACCTTCCCTTATCTAGAGAAAATAGGAAAAGGGGAATATTTATTAAGCTCTTACTATGATGAGGTACAGTGCAAGATCTGTTACATTTATGGCTTTGCTGAGTCTTTCCACTGACTTTCAAGGTAGTACTTATAACCCTAGAGAGACCCAGTATGTTATCAAGATGGAAATGCCTTTGCTCTGTGGAGAGCTCTGCTCCCTGAGCCTTAGAAATGCTCCCACAGAGTCTCAGAAAGATTGTAGTTACTCTGACTGTGGTTGCTCTAGGAGAGAGAAAGACTGCTTTAGAAATGAATAAGGAGAATGTATCACACCTTTCATTCCTCATATAGAGATGAGATATTTGGTGTCTGAGCCCAGTTGATGAAGCAACTCTTTCCTTTCCACCCATAATTCCTTCTTTGGTCCATCATGTTTATATATATTGGCTGCATCTGATGTCAGCTGTGAACATGTTTCATGCCCTGCCATCAATCCGTATAGTTAACCAGCATGAATTTACTTACTCTGCACACAGTACCTACAGGAGGTACAAAAGAAGTATATGGGAAAAGTCTTACCTCCAAGGACTGATCATTGGGTTAGGAAGACCAATATTACACTGAGTGAGAAGCCAAAGAAGACCCTCAGATTTCTAGAATAAAAGACTAAAATTTTAAATTTGTTTTATTTGAGTATAGCTGATACACAATGTTGCATTAGTTTCAGGTGTACAATTTAGTGATTCAACCTCTCTGTAAGTTACACTGTGCCCACCACAAGTGTGGTGTCCCATGTAACAGTTACAATGTCATTGACTGTATTCCTTATTCTGTAACTTTTATTCCCATGACTTATTCATTCACTAAGTAGAAGCCTGTATCTCAACTCCCCTTTACCCATGCTGCCATCCTTCCATCCCCCTTCCTTCTGACAACCACCAGTTTGTTCTCTACTAATTTACAGGTCTGATCCTGCTGAAAGACTAAACTATTAAAGCCACCTTTGACAGAAACGGGGAGACAGCAAAGTGAGTTAGTCTGTTTGAAGCCAAAACTAATGATAACTTCAATTCTGGCCACCACTAGGGTTTAGATTACTTGTGAGAAATACAAGAAGAGGAATTCTGTAGGCCACTGGAAATGCAGAACTGGGGCACAAAGAGGATACAGTTTCCATTATGACAGAGGAAAGCTTGCTCTGAACAGCATGGTGAAGATGTGTAAGAAAGATGGTTGAAGTTTGAACCTGCATGGCCAC
>PISX010010999.1:53472-67730 GCA_004024625.1 Mellivora capensis | reverse complement strand
CCTGATTTGTGACCCAGGATGTGGTCTATTCTGGAGAATGTTCCATGTGCACTAGAAAAGAATGTGTATTCTGTTGCTTTGGGATGGAATGTTCTGAATATATCTGCAGTGTCCATCTGGTCCAGTGTGTCATTTAAAGCCTTTATTTCCTTGTTGATCTTTTGCTTGGATGATCTGTCCATTTCAGTGAGGGGGGGGGTATTAAAATCCTCTACTATTGTATTATTGTCAATGTGTTTCTTTGATTTTGTTATTAATTGGTTTATATAATTGGCTGCTCCCATGTTAGGAGCATAGATATTTAAAATCGTCAGATCTTCTTGTTGGAGAGACCCTTTAAGTGTGATATAATGTCCTTCCTCATCTCTTATTATAGTCTTTGGCTTAAAAATCTAATTTGTCTCATATAAGGATTGCCACCCCACTTTCTTTTGATGTCCATTAGCATGGCAAGTGGTTTTCCACTCCCTCACTTTAAATCTGGAGGTGTTTGTGGATCTAAAATGAGTCTCTTGCAGACATCATATTGCTGGGTCTTGTTTGTTTGTTTGTTTGTCCAACCTGATACCCTGTATCAGATTTTGGGGCATGTTCTTTTGCTTGGGGCATTTAGCCCATTTACATTCAGGGTAACTATTGAAAGATATGAATTTAGTGCCATTGTATTGCCTGTAAGGTGACTGTTACTGTATATTGTCTCTGATCCTTTCTGGTCTGTTACTTTTAGGCTCTCTCTTTGCTTTGAGGACCCCTTTCAATATTTTCTGAAGGGCTGGTTTGGTGTTTGCAAAGTCTTTTAATTTTTGTTTGTCCTTGAAGCTTTTCCTCTCTCCTTCTATTTTCAATGACAGCCTACTTGGATATAGTATTCTTGGCTGCATATTTTCCTCATTTAGTGCTCTGAATATATTATGCCAGTCTTTTGGGGCCTGTCAGGTCTCTGTGGTTAGGTCTGCTGCCAATATGATATTTCTACCATTGTATATTACAGACCTCTTGTCCTGAGCTGCTTTCAGGATTTTCTCTTCGTCACTATGGCTAGTAAGTTTTACTATTAGATGATGGGGTGTGGATCTATTTTTATTGATTTTGAGGGGGGTTCTCTGTACTTCCTGGATTTTGATGCTTGTTCCCTTTGCCATGTTAAGGAAATTCTCTATTATAATTTGCTCCCATATACCTTCTGCCTCTCTCTCTCTTTCTTCTTCTTCTGGGATCCCAATTATTCTAATATTGTTTCATCTATGGTATCATTTATCTCTCGAATTCTCCCCTTGTGTCCAGTAGTTGTTTGTCTCTCTTTTGCTCAGCTTCTTTATTCTTCATTATTTGGTCTTCTATATCACTAATTCTCTCTTCTGCCTTGTTTATTCTAGCAGTAAGAGCCTCCATTTCTTATTGCACCTCATTAATAGCTTTTTCCTTTTTTTAAAGATTTTATTAATTTGACAGACAGAGATCACAAGTAGGCAGAGAGAGAGGAGGAAGCAGGCTTCCCACTGACCAGAGAACCCAATGCGGGGCTCGATCCCAGGACCCTGGGATCATGACCTGAGCTGAAGGCAGAGGCTTTAACCCACTGAGCCACCCAGGCACCCCAACTTTTTCCTTTTTTAAATTTTATTTTATTTTACTTTTTTTTCAGTGTTCCAAAATTCATCGTTTATGTAACACACCCAGTGCTCCATGCAATACATGCCCTCCATAATACCCACCACCAGTCTCACCCAACCACCCAGCCCCCTCTCCTCCAAAACCTTCAATTTGTTTCTCAGAGTCCACAGTCTGTCATGGCTTGTCTCCCCCTCTGATTTTCCCCAACTCACTTCTCTCCATCTCCCAATGTCCTCCGTGTTATTTCTTATGCTCCACGTGTAAGTGAAACCATATGATAATTGACTCTCTCTGCTTGACTTTTTTCACTCAGAATAATCTCTTCCAATCCCAGTTATGTTGATATTAACATTAGGTATTCATCCTTTCTGATGGAGGCATAATACTCCACAGTATATATGGACCATATCTTCTCTATCTATTCGTCTGTTGAAGGGCATCTTGTTTCTTTCCACAGTTTGGCGACTGTGGCCATTGCTGCTATGAACATTGGGGTACAGATGGCCCTTCTTCTCAGTACATCAGTATCCTTGGGGGAAATTCCCAGTAGTGCAATTGCAGGGTCATACAGAAGCTCTATTTTTAATTTCTTAAGGAAATATCCACACTGTTTTCCAAAGGGTTGCATCAACGTGCATTCCCACCAACAGTTACCCTTTCTTCACATCCTCTCCAACATTTGTTGTTTCTGTCTTGTTAATTTTTGGGCCATTCTAATTGGTATAAGGTCATATCTTAATGTGGTTTTGATTTGAATCTCCCTGATGGCTAATGATGATGAACATTTTTTCATGTGTCTGTTAGTCATTTGTATGTCTTTCTTTGGAGAAGTGTCTGTTTATGTCTTCTGCTAATTTTTTGACATGATTGTCTGTTTTGTATGCGCTGAGTTTGAGGAGTACTTTATAGATCTTGAATATCAGTGCTTTCTCTGTAGAGTCATTTGAGCAGAGATCAATGAGATAGAAACTAGAGATACAGTAGAATGCATCAATAAAACTAGAGGCTGGTTCTTGAAAGAATCAATAATATCAATAAAACATTGGCCAAACTAATCCAAAGGAAAAGAGAGAGGACCCAAATCAATAAAATTGTGAATGAAAAGGGAGAGATCACAACTAACACCAAGGAAATAGAAACAGTCATCGGAAATTATTATCAACAGTTATATGCCAGTAAGTTAAGCAAACCAGATGAAATGGATGCATTCCTGGAAAATTAGAAACTTCCAAAACTGAATCAGGAAGAAATTGACAATCTGAATAGACCAGTATCTAGTAACAAGATTGAGGCAGTGATCAAAAACCTACAAAAAAAACCAAGAGCCTAGGACCTGACAGATTCCCTGGGGAATTCTACCAAACTTTCAAAGGAGAAATATTACCTATTCTCCTGAAACCCTTTTAAAAAATAAGAATATCAGGAAAACTTCCAGACTCTTTTTATGAAGCCAGCATTACCCTGAACCCCAAACCAGGCAAAGGCCTCACCAAAAAGGAGAATTTCAGACCAATATCCCTGATGAATATGGATGCTAAGATTCTCAACAAGATGCCAGCTAATAGGATCCAACTGTACGTTAAAAAGATTATCCACCATGACTAGGTGGGATTTATCCATGAGATGCAAGGGTGGTTCAACATTTGCAAATCAATAAATGTGATAGAACAAATCAATAAGAGAAGAGGAAGAACCACATGGTTCTCTCAATTGATGCAGAAAAAGCTTTTGACAAGATATGGCATCCTTTCCTGCTTAAAATGCTTCAAAGTATAGGGATAGAGGGAACCTTCCTCAACTGCAGAAAATCTATCTATGAAAAACCCACATTGAAATACATCCTTTATGGGGAAAAGCTGACAGACTTCCCTTTGAGATCAGGAACACGACAGGGATGTCCACTCTCACCACTGTTATTCAATATAGTACTAGAAGTCCTAGCAATAGCAATCAGAGAACAACAACAACAACAACAACAAAACAAAACCACAAAAGATATTCAAATTGGCAAAGAAGAAGTCAAACTTTCTCTCTTTGCATATGGCATGATACTTTATTTGGAAAACCCAAAAGACTCCATGCCCAAATTACTAGAACTCATTCAGCAATTCAGTAATGTGGCAGGATAGAAAATCAATGTACAGGAATCAGTTGCTTTCTTATACGCTAATAATGAAAATATAGAAAGGAAAAGTAGAGAATGGATTCCATTTACTATAGCACCAAGGACCATAAGATACCTGGCAATAAATCTAACAAAGGAAGTAAAGGATCTGTACTCACAGAACTACAGAACACTCATCAAAGAAATTGAAGACACTAAAAGATGGAAGAGCATTCCATGCTCATGGATCAAAAGAATAAACATTGTTAAAGTGTCTATACTGCCCAGAGCCATCTATACTTTCAATGCCATCCCTATCAATATTCCATGACATTTTTCAAAGAGCTGGAACAAACAATCCTAAAATTTGTATGGAACCAGAAGTGGCCCCAAATTACTAAGGAAATGTTGAAAAAGAAAAACAAAACTGGGGGCATCATGTTGCCTGATTTCAAGCTTTACTACAAAGCTATGATCACCAAGACAGCATGATACTGGCACAAATATATTTATAATATATATAATTATATAAAATTAAATATAATATTATATATATAATATATAATAAATTTAATTATTATATTTTATATAATTATTTTATATAATTAATTATAATTATTAATTATTTTAATAAAAATATATAATATACATTATTCATAATAATATATAATATATATTATAATATGTAATATATATTTATTTATAATTTTATATATATAAAATATTTAATATATATAAAAAATAAACTATATATATAGATTATATAGATATATATAGATAGATATGTATATATAGATTATATAGATATATAGATTATTTATAATATATATAATTATATAAAAGATATTATATATAATATAGTATAATATATTATTTTATTAAAATAATTAATAATTATAATTAATTATATAAAATATAATAAAATAATTATATATTATATATTACATATAATATATATATTATATATATATAATCTTGTTGTTGAATAGAACAGAGCCACACACTTGATTTTGGGTGTATTTTTGTGTGTTAGAAGAAACTGCCACCCAAAACTTTAAAGAAAGAAAAAAATATATATATATGGATAAATGTGATGAAGGGATGGAATATGACTTGAAAGATGAAAATTTAGAATGTTCTAAAAAGGAAATTGGTAAGATAAGAAGTTGGTTGAAAAAAGAAAAAAAGGGAAGAATAAAAAAAAAGAAAGAATATCATCAGGCTGGAGACTAGAACAAAGCCCACAGTCTAGTCTGAATTGGTGAATGTTCTATGTCAACTTGATAAGAATGTGTGTTCTGCTGTTGAATGAAGTGTTCTATAGACATTTATAAATGTCAATTAGATTCAGTTGACTGATGGTACTGTTCAGTTCAACCATACCTTCACTGATTTTCTGCCTGTTGGATTTATCAATTACTGAAAGAATTCTGTTGAAGTCTGGAACTATAATAGTGGGTTTGTCTATTTCTCCATGCAGTTCTATCAGTTTTTTGCCTCATACATTTGATACTGTTGTTAGACACATACACATTAAGGATTATTATGTCTTGTTGCAGAATTGGCTCCTTTATCATTATGTGATTCCCTTCTTTATCCCTGATAATCCCTGATAATTTTCCTTGTTTTGAAGTTCTATTTGCCTGAAACTAATATAGTTACTCCAGCTTTCTTTGATTAGTGTTAGCATGGTATACCTTTATTTGTTTAATTTTTTTCATGTTGGCAATCTTGGCTTTATTCTTTTGCATTCTCTTACTGTGGTAATATACATAATATAAAATTCATTTTTTTTTAACCACTGTACGTGTACAATGTGGTATTAAGTACATTTGCAATGTTTTGCAATCACCACCACTATCTATTTCCAGAACATTTTTGTCCTCCCAAACAAACTTTGTATCCATTAAACAATAATTCCTTATTCCTCCCTCCTCTTGGCCACTGGTAACCTCTATTCTACTTTATGTGTCTATGAATTTACTTATTCTATGTACCAATGGAATCATACAATATTTGTCATTTTGTGCCTGACTTACTTCACTTAGTATATTTTCAGGGTTCATTGATGTTATAACATACATCAGACCTTTGTTAGTTTTAAGGATGAATAATATTCCATTGTATATATTTATCACATTTTGTTTATCCATCCATCTTTTATTGGACATTTTGGTTACTTGCACATTTTGGCTATTGTGAATGAGGCTGTTATATTCATATAACATATATGGCAATTCTATGTTTAAGAGCCTGTTCCACAGCTGCTTCACCATTTTACCTTCCCTTCAGTAATGTACAAGGCTTCCAATTTCTTCATGTCCTTGCCAACACTCCTTATATCATGTTTTTTATAACAGTCATCCTAATATATGTGAAGTGGTATTTCATTGTGCTTTTGATTTGTATTTTTCTCATGGTTAATGGAGTGGAGCACCTTTTCATGTGCTTGTTAGAGATTTATATATATTCTCTGAGAACTGTCTACTCAATTTTTTTTGCCCATTTTCAAACTGGCCTTTTTGTTTCTTTTGTTGTTTAGTTGAAGCTCTTTACGTATTGTGCGTATTAATCCCTTATCAGATATATGATTTGTAAATATTTTCTTTCATTCTGTGGGTTGTCTTTTCACTCTCTTGATAGTGTCCTTTGATGCACAAAGGTGTTTTTTTTAATGTTATGTTAGTCACCATACAATACATCATTAGTTTTGAATGCAATGTTCCAAGATTCATTTTTTAGATATAACACCCAGTGCTTCATGCATTATGTGCCCTCCTTAGGTTTTTAAGTTTGATGAAGTTTTTTTCTTTTGTTGCCTGTGCTTTTAGCATCATATCTAAGAAACCATTACCAAATCTAATGTCATAAAGATCTTACCCTATGTCTTCTAAGAACTTTATAGTTTTAGGCCTCATGCTTAGGTCTTTTATCTATTTTGTGTTAATTTTTGTATATGGTATAAGGTAAGAGTCCGACTTCATTCTTTTGCATGTAGATATCTAAATTTTTCAACACCACTTGTTGAAATGACTGTCCTTTCTCCATTTAATGGTCTTGGTACCCAAATCAAAAATGAAATGTTGGCCATATATGCAAGGGTTTACTTCTGGGCTTTCCATTCTATCCCATCTGTCTATGTATCTGTCTTTATGCCAGTACCACACAGTTTTGATTACTGTAGCTTTGTGGTAAGTTTTCCTTCTTTTTCAAGAGTGTTTTGGCTATTCAGGGTTCCTTGAGAGGCCATATAAGTTTTAGGATGAATTCTATTTTTGAAAAAAATCTCTATTGAGATTTTGACAGAGATTGTATTGAATGTGTAGATCACTTTGGATACTATTGTCTTCATAACAATTTTAAGTCTTCCAACCCATTAACACAGAATATCTTTCCATTTATTTACATCGTCTTTAATTTCTTTCAGCAATTTTCTGTAGTTTTCAATATACAAGTTTTTTGTTTCTTTAGTTTAATTTATTCCCAAGTATTTTATTATATTTAATGTTGTTGTAAATGGAATTGTTTCTTAATTTCTTTTTGGATTGCTAGTGTGTAAAATGCAACTGATTTTTCTTTGTTGATTTTGTATCCTGCAATGTTGCTGAATTCATTTATGAGCACTAAAAGCAATTTGTGTGTGTGTGTGTGTGTGTGTGCACTGTGTGTGGAGGGAGGCAATTTTGGGACTTTCTACATAAAAGGTTATGTCATCTGCAAACAGATAATTTTGCAAATCTTTTCCACTTTTTATTGGAAAATGAGATTTTTAAAAATTTATTTTTAAAATTTCTTTTCAGTGTTTCAGAATTCATTGTTCATGCACCCCGCCCAGTGCTCCATGCAATATGTGGCCTCCATAATACTCACCACCAGGCTCACCCAACATTCCACCCTCCTTCTCTCCAAACCCTCAGATTGTTTTTTTAGAGTCCATAGTCTCTCATGGTTCATCTCCCCCTCCAACTTCCCTCAACTCCCTTCTCCTCTTTTCCTCTTTTACAGAACCTCCCTTAATATTTCTTGTAGTGCCAGCTTGGTGATCACATACTCTTTTAAACCTTGCCATTCTTGGAAGATCTTTATCTCTACATATATTTTGAATGTCAGTCTTGCTGGATAAGGTATTCTTGGGTGCATGTTCTTCTCATTTAGTGCCCTGAATACATCTTGCCAGCCCTTGCCAGGTTTCTTTGGACAGGTCTGATGTTATTCTGATGGGCTTTCCTCTGTATGTAAGGAATCTCTTCCCCCTAGCTGCTTTCAAGAGCTCCTGTCTAAAATTATGATTCATCATTTTCACAATCAGGTGTCTTGAGGTCTTTCTAGATTCTATGATCTTGGAGGGAGACCTTTCCACCTCTAGAACATGAATGCTGGTTCCATTCACCAGATTAGGAAAATTTTCATGGAGAATTTGTTCAACTATATCCTCTAGTCTTCTTTCTTTCTCCTCTCCCTCAGGAATTCCAATAATTCTGTCGTTGGAATGTTTCATGGCTTCATTTATTCCCCTAATTCTGTTTTCATGGCTTTTAAGCTGTTTGTTCCAGGCTTCCTCCTGATCCTTTTTCTCTATCAGTTTGTCCTCCACATCACTAATTCTTTCTTCTGCCTTAGTTACCCTAGCTGTCAACTGGTGTCTTCTGCCCCCATAGATATCCAGAAGTTTATAATTCTAACCTCAGGCTGATTTCATGGGTGATCAGAGTTCTTTGGTAGATAATCAGCTCACTTTAAGGGACTTGTTGAAACAGCGCCTCCTACTTCTCTGCCATCTTATCTCCTCCTGGAAAATAAGATTTTTAAATGTCTTTTTTGGGGTGTGTCTCATTACTCTAACTACAATTTTCAGTACTATTTTGAAAAGAACTGGTGAAACCTAGCATTTTTGTCTTGTTTTTGATCTTAGGGTTTAAACTTTCAGTTTTTCACAATTGAATATGATGTTAGCTTTGAGTTTTTAATGTATATCCTTTATCACATTGGGGAAGATGAGATAGGGGTTGGCAGAGGAAACAAATATTTATTACACCCATGTTATGTGCCAGGCACTCTTCTAGGTGTGTTAATGTTTCATTAAGTCATTCAACAAATATTTGTTCAGTGCCTACTATGTCCTAGGCACTGCAGATACAATGGGGAGCAAAAGATTTATGATCTCTATATTATGGAGACTACATTCAACTGAATGAGACAGACACTATGTAAGCAAGTAAATAAGTGTAAGCAAATAAATTTAAGAAGGAAAGAGCAATTAGAGGAGTCCATTTTTCATGGGTGGTCATGGGCTAGTCCTCTGAGGGTGTGGTATTTAAACTGAAATCTAAAAGATAACAAGTCAGTGAGGTGATTATAATGGGAGAAATAGAGTGTCAAATAGAGGAAACAACATCAAAGGCCTAGAGGTGAGAAAGGGTTTGACAGGTTCCAAACACAGAGGAAATCAGTGTGGTTAAAACATAGTAATTGATAGAGGGATAGGGAAAAATAGCATATTTCATAATGTAAGGGTTCTTGAAAGAACATGGTAAAGAATTCAGATTTAATTTTCTTAGGGATAGGATGCTATCACAGGGCATGAAATAGAGAAGTAGCAGGATCTGAGTTACATATTTAAAAAGTCAGTCTGGTTGTGGGGTTGGAGGTGAAGTGAGGGATAGACCAATAAAGGACAGGAGGAACCTTTTGAGGATGATGAAGATGTTTTGTATCTTGATTGTGGTGATGGTTTCATGGGTGCATACATCTGTCAAAGCTTACCAAGCCATGCCTTAAAATTGTACCATTTAACTGAGTTATTTATTGCATGCAAGCTATGACTCAGTACAATTAAATTTTAGCTTTCTGTTTACTATGTGGATAATGAACAGCAGGGGACAAGAATAACAGATTGCTATTAGAAAGTCAGTGCAGTCACCTTGAACATAGATGTTGAAATTTTATTCACTTCTCATAGACAACCTTATAGGGTACACTCCTCATTTTGTAGTTGGAGTAACTGAGGCTCAGAGAAGTGAAATCATTTTTTAAGGGCTACCCAGCTAGGAAGTGGCAAAGTAGAACTGGAAAAGAGGCCTATGTGATTCCTAATCCCATGTTCTTCATATGTTGTTACACTTCCTCTTCAAAGCCAAAGAATATGAACTCAGGGACTCTGGACAGGATTATCTTAGACCACAATTGTATTTTCACTCAATCCTTGAGGACTCTTTATGGCAATGGTCCTTAACAGTGCTATATGTGACTTCTGATACAAAGCCCTGGACTATTTTCAGGAAACCCAAATCATCATCAAGGAAAATCTCCAGAGGAGCCAGGAAAAAAAAAAAGGAGTGCCTTCTGGATCAGATACAGACAAGTCAAATAGGTTTAACCTCTGTAATTTACCTGTGGCCTTCCAGAGATTTACAAATTGTGGTAAGGAGGGGAGAGTGAGGCATGAAATTATAATCTGCCTTACATCTTTGAAATTGATATCTGATTATACATCTTTGCAAATCTTTGTACATCTTTGTAAATTCCATGACTTTACCTAGTATAAAGGTATTTAATATATCTGGCCTGTTTGCATCAAAGTGTTCCTAAAGTGATAGTTGAAATGTAAGAGTTTGAGTGCCACAGTCAGGACTCTCTTGGTTACAGGTGACAGAATCCCAACCAAAAGTAGTATAAGATAAAAGAAGAAGTACAAGAGTACAACTAGCTACAGGTATAGCCTGATACCTCAAATGATATCATCAAGTATCTGTGGAGAAAGTTATCTCTTGGCTCTGCTTTTATCTTTGCTGGCTCTTGTCCTTGGATTTCTGATGCTAAAGACAACCTCTGTCACCTCCAGGCCTACATGGTCCATTAGTGTCTTTGATCTCAGAGAGTAAGAGTGCATCTTACCCAATAGTCCCAGAAAAAATAACAAAGAGGAACTTCATTGTCCAGACTTTAATGAACCCATCCTGGACCTCTGAAAAAAGAGCTTCCCTGCTCTATCAAGGGATCCTGGTAACTCAATAAGTTTATAAACAGACAGATCAACCAATATTACCTTCATTAACAGTCGCAGGAAAATATTATGGTCTTTAAGACATACTCTTTATGAAAGTGAAACCAGAGAGGCCAAGACTAACTCATGTGGGAGGAGTTCCTGGCTCCACATTGTTTTCAAAGTCTAACGTGATTTTTGGAAAGGATGTAGCACAGTCCCAGTCAAGATACTGTATGCATTGGTATCAGTCAAAAAAAAAAAACCCACTCTAGATATTTAGAACAAAAAATTTTCCAGAACTTGGGAAGATGGCAGGGTAGGAGGACCCTAAGTTCTTTCTATCCCATGTTTACAACTAGATTTCATCCACATCCAAGTCAAAAACCAATGAGCAATGTGAGGACTGACAGAACAAACTCAACAACTACATATATAGAGAAGAAGTTGCATCTGGAAGGAATGTCAGAAAGGTAGAAGGAGGCTGTCCACAGGAGGGAAGGAGCTGCACAAGTGGAGAGGGCAGAGAAATGAGCCCTTGCACCAGGGAGCTCACAGGGGGAGACCGATTCCCATTATGTTTAGCTTTAAAAACTTGAGGGGCTGAATTCCATGAGTTTGTAAAAAACCAGTGGGACATGAAGCCTGGAACTTTAAAAGTCAGCTGACTCAGCCCTGGGTAAACCAGAAGGGTGAGTGAGAGCTTGCCCACTGCCCTTAAAGAGACAGCAGCCTGAGCAGAGAGACAACATAAAAATGGCATTTTACAAAACACTGGGGAAAAACTGGGGACAGATTCTGTTCATACTGATTTCAGAGCATGTTGGGGTACTTCTCCATAAATGAGGGAGCTGACAGATGCTATTTTCCTCCTCTGCCACCCAGCGTAAACACAGAGACATCTGTGAAAGGCAGGGCTGCACAGTGCTTGCTATCTAACCTGCCAGCAATGTGCCATGCCCACAAGTTCTCCTGAGGACTTGCTCACTTCCAGACTGCTAGCCTCAGCCCTGGGCTCAGGACAAATTTTGTCAAAGTCATGCACATGCCTCGACCAGCCACAAGGTGCACAACTGCTGCCAGCCCCAGACATCACTTGTGCTGCACCCAGCCTGGCACTTCTGGCCATCCTGGAACACATTCCCCAGTAACTTCAGCGTTTCAGGGGATCTGGCAAAGGACTAATGGCCCAGAGCAAATGTTGCTAACACCCTGCCCCACTCCAAGTTCCCTGGTGGACACACCCTCTCAGAGCTGGCTTGCCTGGGTCCCACTAACACCACAGAGAACAAGCACAGAGAACAACAGGCAGAGAGTCAGTGCAGATGACTTCATTGAAAGGAAAGGTGACTCACACAATAGCAGGGCATATGCAACACACATAGGATACTCTTCTGAAGTGCCAGATTCTGATGAAGAGGGGGCACTGCACTGCAGGGCATTTCAAGACCTCTTTTTCATAAAGTCATTATTTTCAAAAGCATAAGACACAGCTGACTTTCTGAACACTCAGAAACAGACACAGAGAGACAAAATGAGGAGAGAGAGATATTTATCCCAAAAACAAACAGGACAAGGCCACAGCAGGAGATCTAAACAAAACATATAAATAACATGCATAATAGAGAATTTAAAGCAATGATCATAAGGATATTCACTAGACTGAGAAAAGAGTGGAAGACATGAGTGAGGCCCTTAACACAGAGATAAGGACAAACATAGCAGAGATAAAGGGCTCAATAAACAAAATAACAAAAATGTTTGATGGAATGAACATCAGGATGGAAGAAGCAGAGGAATGAATTAGTGACCTAGGAGACAAAAGAATGGAAAATAATGAAGATGAGCAAAAGAGAAAAAGAAGAATTAAGCAAAACAAGAATAGAAGGAAGTCCGTGACCATCAAATGTAATAACATTCATTTTATAGGAGTCTCAAAAGAAGAGAGAGAAAAGGGGGCAGAAAATTTATTTGAAGAAACAATAGCTGAAAACCTTAATCTGGGGGAAGATAACAGATATCCATATTGAGGAGGCACAGAAATCTCCCATTAAAGTCAACAAAAGCATGCCAACACCAAAACATATTGTAATTAAGTTGGGAAAATATAGTGATAAAGAAACAAACATTTAAAAGCAGTGAGACTAAAGAAGCCAGCAACTTACAAGAGAAAACCCATAAGGCTAGCAGGAAATTTTTCAATAGAAACTTTCTGAGCCATAAGGGAGTGGCATAATATACACAAAGGGCTGAGTGGGAAAAAAATCTGCAGCCAACAATACTCTATCCAGCAAGGCTATCATTCGGAATAAAAGGAGAGGTAAAGAGTTTCCCAGATAAATAAAAACCAAAGGGATTCATGACCACTAAACCATCCTTGAAAGAAACATTAAAGGGGACTCTTTGAGTGGAAAGGAAAGACCAACAGTGACAGTATAAAGGCAGGAAACACAAAAACAATAAAAATGAATATTTCTGTAAGAAGTCAGTCAAGGAACTCACTGAAGAAAGGATATAAAACATAATAACATATATCTAAAAGGTGGTGAGGAAAGAAGAAAGGAAAGGGTTCAAACTTAAACAACCATCAACTTAGTATAGACTGATATATGCAGAAGAGGTTATATAGAAACCTAATGGTAACCATACATCAAAAGCCACCAATAAATATCCAAAAAATAAAGAAAAAGAAACCCAAATATATCACTAAAGAAAATTAGCAAACCATGAAAGAGACAAAGACAAGAAAATATCAAAGAAAATATTCAGAAACAACGACAAAACAAATAACGAAATGGCAATAAATACATATCTATCAATAATTACTTTGAATGTAAATGGACAAAATGCTCCAATCAACAGACATAAGGTGACAGAATGGATATAAAAAAGAAAACCATCTATATGCTGCCTACAAGAGTCTCATATTAGACCTAAAGCCACTTGTAGATTGAAAGTGAGGAGATGGAGAAATATTTATCATGAAAATGGATAGCAAAAGAAAGCCGGAGTAGCAATACTTGTATTGGACCAAAGATACTTTAAAACAAAGACTGTAACAAGAAACAAAGACAGACAGTATATCTTTTTGTGTCTTCTTCAATTTCTTTCATGAGTGTTCTGTAGTTCCTTGAGTACAGATCCTTTACCTCTTTGGTTAGGTTTATTCCCAGGTATCTTATGGTTCTTGGTGCTATAGTAAATGGAATCGATTCTCTAATTTCCCTTTCTGTATTTTCATTGTTAGTGTATAAGAAAGCCACTGATTATTGTACATTGACTTTGTATCCTGCCACATTACTGAATTGCTGTATGAGTTCTAGTAGTTCGGGGGTGGAGTCTTTTGGGTTTTCCATATGAAGAATCATGTCATCTGCGAAGAGAGAGAGTTTGACTTCTTCATTGCCAATTTGGATACCTTTTATTTCTCTTTGTTGTCTGATTGCTGTTGCTAGGACTTCTAATACTATGTTGAACAAGAGTGGTGAGAGTGGGCATCCTTGTCATGTTCCTGATCTCAACGGGAAGGCTGTGAGCTTCTTCCCATTGAGGATGATG
>PISX010010999.1:20692-53372 GCA_004024625.1 Mellivora capensis | reverse complement strand
TTCCCTCTATCCCTATACTTTGAAGCGTTTTAATCAGGAACGGATGCTGGATTTTGTCAAATGCTTTTTCTGCATCAATTGAGAGGACCATGCAGTTCTTCTCTCTTCTCTTATTGATTTGTTCTATCACATTGATTGATTTGCGAATGTTGAACCATCCTTGTAACCCAGGGATGAATCCCACCTGGTCATGGTGGATGATCTTTTTAATGTGCTGTTAGATCCTGTTTGCTAGAATCTTGTTGAGAATCTTAGCATTCATATTCATCAGTGATATTGGTCTGAAATTCTCCTTTTTGGTGTGGTCTTTGCCTGGTTTGGGGATCAGGATAATGCTGGCTTCATAAAAAGAGGCTGGAAGTTTTCCTTCTGCTTCATTTTTTTGAAACAGCTTCAGGAGAATAGATGTTATTTCTTCTTTGAATGTTTGGTAGAATTCCCCAGGGAATCCGTCAGGTCCATTCCATGCTTTTGGATCAGAAGAATAAGCATTGTTAAAATGTCTATACTGCCTAGAGCAATCTATACTTTTAATGCCATTCCCATCAAAATTCCACCAGTATTTTTCAAAGAGCTGGAGCAAATAATCCTAAAATTTGTATGGAATCAGAAGAGACCCCAAATTGCTAAGGAAATGTTGAAAAACAAAAATAAGACTGGTGGCATCACGTTACCTCATTTCAAGCTTTACTACAAAGCTGTGATCACCAAGACAGCATGGTACTGGCATCAAAACAGACACATAGACCAGTGGAACAGAGTAGAGAGCTCAGATATGGACCCTCAACTCTATGGTCAAATAATCTTCGACAAAGCAGGAAAAAATATACAGTGGAAAAAAGACAGTCTCTTCAATAAATGGTGCTGGTAAAATTGGACAGCTATATGTAGAAGAATGAAACTCGTCCATTCTCTTACACTGTACATAAAGATAAACTCGAAATGGATAAAGGACCTCAACGTGAGACAGGAATCCATCAGAATCCTAGAAGAGAACATAGGCAGTAACCTCTTCGATATCAGCCACAGCAACTTCTTTCAAGATATGTCTCCAAAGGCAAAGGAAACAAAAGCGAAAATGAACTTTTGGAACTTCAAGATCAAAAGCTTCTGCACAGCAAAGGAAACAGTCAACAAAACAGAGAGGCAACCCACGGAATGGGAGAAGATATTTGCAAATGACAGTACAGACAAAAGGTTGATGTCCAGGATCTATAAAGAACTTCTCAAACTCAACACACACAAAACAGATAATCATATCCAAAAATGGGCAGAAGATATGAACAGACACTTCTCCAATGAAGACATACAAATAGCTATCAGACACATGAAAAAATGTTCATCATCACTAGCCATCAGGGAGATTCAAATTAAAACTACATTGAGATACCACCTCACACCAGTTAGAATGGCCAAAATTAGCAAGACAGGAAACAATGTGCGTTGGAGAGGATGTGGAGAAAGGGGAACCCTCTTACACTGTTGGTGGGAATGCAAGTTGGTGCAGCCACTCTGGAGAACAGTGTGGAGATTCCTCAAGAAATTAAAAATAGAGCTTCCCTATGACCCTGCAATTGCACTATGGGGTATTTACCCCAAGGATACAGATGTAGTGAAAAGAAGGGCCATCTGTACCCCAATGTTTATAGCAGCAATGGCCATGTTCGCCAAACTGTGGAAAGAACCAAGATGCCCTTCAACGGACGAATGGCTAAGGAAGATGTGGTCCATATACACTATGGAGTATTATGCCCCCACCAGAAAGGATGAATACCCAACTTTTGTAGCAACATGGACAGGACTGGAAGAGATTATGCTGAGTGAAATAAGTCAAGCAGAGAGAGTTAATTATCATATGGTTTCACTTATTTGTGGAGCATAACAAATAACACGGAGGACATGGGGAGATGGAGAGGAGAAGGGATTTGAGGGAAATTGGAGGGGGAGATGAACCATGAGAGACTATGGACTCTGAAAAACAACCTGAGCGGTTTTGAAGGGGCAGGGGGTGGGAGGTTGGGGGAGCTAGGTGGAAGGTATTACAGAGGGCACACATTGCATGGAGTGCTGGGTGTGGTTTAAAAACTATGAATTCTGTTACGCTGAAAAGAAATTTAAAAAAAGTTTAGTGAAAAAAAAAGACAGTATATAATAATAAAGGGGACAATGCAACAAGAAGATATAAGGATTGTAAATAATTATGCATTCAATGTGGGAACACCAAATACATAAAACAGTTTATAAGAAAGATGAAGGAGGGACGCCTGGGTGGCTCAGTTGGTTAAGCGGCTGCCTTCGGCTCAGGTCATGATCCCAGCGTCCTGGGATCGAGTCCCACATCGGGCTCCTTGCTCGGCAGGGAGCCTGCTTCTCCCTCTGCCTTTGTCTGCCACTCTGTCTGCCTGTGCTCTCTCGCTCTCTCTCCCTCTCTCTCTGACAAATAAATAAATTTAAAAAAAGGAAAGATGAAGGAAATAAACAATAATGACACAATAATAGTAGGGGACTCTAACACCCAACTTATATCAATAGACAGATCATCTTAACATAAAATCAACAAGGAAAAAAAAGGCTTTAAATGATACACTGGACAAGATGGATTTAAGAAATATATTTGGAACATTCCATCCTAACACAGGAGAATACACATTCTTTTCAAGTGCATATGGAACATTCTCCAGAATAGATCATATCTTGACCCATAAAACAAGTCTCAATAATTTCAAGGGTATCAAAGTCATACCATGCATCTTTCCTGACCACATTGCTATGAAGTCAGAAGTCAACTCCATGAAAAGATCTGGAAAGAACAAAAAATATATCTGGGTTAAGTAACATGCTATGAAAAAATGAATGGGTCAACCAGGAAATAAAAGAAGAAATAAAAAGTACATAGAAACAATTGTAAATGGAAATACAATGGTCCAAAACCTTTGGATACAGCAAAAGTTCTTCTAAGAGGAAAGCTGATAGTGAATGATACAGGGCTACCTGAAAAGGCAAACAAAACAAAACAAAACAAAACAAACAAACATTCACATAAATAACCTAACCTTACACCTAAAGGAGCTAGAAGAATAAAAAACAAAACCCCAAATTACCAGAAAGAATGAAATAGTAAACATTAGAGCAGAAATAAATGATATGGAAACCAAAAACAAAACAAAATAGAAACCAACAGTAGAATAGATCAATGAAACCAGGAGCTGGTTTTTTGGAAAAAAAAATTGATAGACCTCTAGCCAGACTTATGAAGACAAAAAGAAAAAGTCAAATAAATAAAATCACAAATGAGAGAGGAGAAAACAACCAACCCCACAGAAATACAAACAATTATGAGACAATTATGAAAACCTACAATACCAACAAATCAGACAACCTAGAGAAAGTGGATAAATTCCTAGATACATATAAACTACCAAAACTAGAACAGGAAGAAATAAAAAATTTGAACAGACAGATAACCAGTGAGAAAATGAATCAGTAATCAAAAAACTCCCAACAGGGGTGCCTGGGTGGCTCAGTTGGTTAAGTGCCCAACTTGATTTCAGCTCAGGTCATGATCCCAAGGTCGTGAGATCAAGCTCCACATTGGGCTCATGCTTGGCGTGGAACCTGCTTAAGATTCTCTTTCCCTCTACTCTGCCCCGCCTCCCCACTCAAGCTCTTTCACTCTCTCTCTTTTTCTCTCTAATAAAAAAAAGAAAACAACAATTAAAAAAACTCCCAACAAACAAGTCTAGGATAATATGGCTTCACAGGTGAATTCAACCAAATATTTAAAGGACTTAACACCTATTCTTCTCAAACTATTCCACAAAATAGAAGAACAAGGGAAACTTCCAAATTTATTTTGTGAGGACAGCATGATCCTGATACCAAAACTGGATACAAACACCACTGAAAAAGAGGATGACAGTAGGCCAATATTCCTGATAAACATAGATGTGAAAATACTCAACAAAATGCTAACAAACTGGGGGTGCCTGGGTGGTTCACTCAGTTAAGCATCTAATTCTTGATTTCGGCTCAGGTCATGAACTCAGGTTTGTGAAATTGAGCCCTGCATCAGGCTCCATGCCCAGCCAAGTCTTTTTGAGATTCTCTCTCTCCCTCTCCCTCTGTCCCTCCCTCTTCCTATGCTATAAATAAATAAATAAATAAATAAATAAATAAATAAATAAAACTAGGAAAATGAGCTCAGCAATACATTAAAACAATTATTCAGCATGATCCAGTAGGATTTATTCCTTGGTTGTAAGGGTGGCCCAATACTCACAAATCAATCAGTGTGATACATCACATCAATAAGAGAAAGGAGGGGCACCTGGGTGGCTCAGTGGGTTAAGCCTCTGCCTTCGGCTCAGGTCCTGATCCCAGGGTCCTGGGATCAAGCCCCGCATTGGGCTCTCTGTTCAATTGGGAGTCTGCTTCCTCCTCTCTCTCTCTGCCTGCCTCTGTCTACTTGTGATCTCTCTCTCTCTCTCTCTGTCAAATAAAAAAAATAAGAGAAAGGATAAGAAGCATATGGTCATTTCAGTAGATGCAGAAATGGCATTTGACAATGTACAACATCCATTCATGATCAAAACCCTCAACAAAGTAGGTTGACAGGGAACATACCTCAACATAACAAAGGCTATATATGAAAAACCCACTGCTGACATCAGCCTCAATGGGGAAAAACTGAGAGCTAGTCCCCTAAGGTCAGGAACAAGACAAGGATGTCCACTCTCACCACTTTTCTTCAACATAGTATTGGAACTCCTGGCCACAGCAATCAGACAACAAAAAGAAATAAAAAGGCATCTAAGTTGGTAAGGAAGAAGTAAAACTTTCGCTACTTGCTGATGACATGATACCATGTATAGAAAACCTAAAGACTCCACCAAAAACCTGCTAGAACTGACACATAAATTCAGTAAAGTCGCAGGATACAGAGTCAACATACAGAAATCTTTGCATTTCTATACATCAATAATGAATCAGTAGAAAGAGATATTAAGGAATCAATCCCATTTATAATTGCACCCCAATACTCTAGTTTCTCTTTAGATCATATAAATCTTTCACCTTATAATTGCACCCCAAACCATAATATACCTAGGAATTAACCTAACCAAAGAGATAAAAGACCTGCACTCTGAAAACTAATACAAAACACTGATGGATGGGCCCCCTGGGTGGCTCAGTGGGTTAAACCTCTGCCTTCGACTCAGGTCATGATCTCAGGGTCCTGGGATTGAGCCCCGCATCAGGCTCTCTGCTCAGCAGGGGGCCTGTTTCCCCTCTCTCTCTGCCTGCCTCTCTGCATACTTGTGCTCTCTCTCTCTGTCAAATAAATGAATAAAATCCTAAAAAAAAATCCACTGATGGAAGAAATTGAAGAAGACACAAAGAAACGGAAAGACGTGCATGCTCATGGGTTAGAAGAATATGGTTAAATGTCTATACTAACCAAAGCAATCTACACTCAAGGCAATCCCTATCAAAATACCACCAGCATTTTTCACAGGACTAGAACAAACAATCCTAAGAGTTGTGTAGAAGCACAAACGACCCCAAATAGCCAAAGCAACCTTGAAAAAGAAAAGCAAGACTGGAGGCATCACAATTCTGGATATGAAGTTATATTACAAAGCTGTAGTGATCAAAACATTATGGTATTGGTACAAAAAGAGACATATCAGTGAAACTGACTGTATTGTACAGTAAGAGAAACAGAAGAGAAAACTCACAATTATGGTCAACTAATTTTTGATAAAGCAGGGACGAATATCCAATGGGAAAAAGACATTCTCTTCAAGAAATGGTGTTGGGAAAACAGGACAACAACATGCAAAAGACTGAAACTGGGACCACTTTCTTATGCAATATGTAAAAATAAATTCAACATGAATTAAAGACCTAAATGTGAGACATGAAACCACAAAAATCATAAAGGCATTAACCTCTTTGACATTGATTGTAGGAACTCCTTTGGAGATATGTCTCCTGAGGCAAGGGAAACAAAAGCAAAAATAAACTTTGGGGGCTTATAAAAATAAAATGTTTCTGCACAGTAAAGGAAACAATCAATAAAGCTAAAAGGCAACCTATAGAATGGGAGAAGATATTTAATATAGGGAATTGGCAACACATTATGAAACAGTTGAGAGTTTAGCCATGGCAGGAAGCCTCTACCATCTCTTTTGCTAGGGAACCATGATTAGGTAAATCCAAGGCCAGCTGGTGGAATCTGGGACTGTGATGGAAATACCTGATGGGGAGCTGAAACAATGGAGAAAGATGCAGCCACTGCCAGAAAATACTCCTTAAAGAAAAGAGAGGGGAGAACACCCTTGTTTAGACTTACTTCCATGCTCCAATTTCAATCAGTGTTTTCCATAAGCCAAAGCCAGTGGGCAAAGACAAATGAGCAATACCATTTACAGAAGAAGAACATGGAATCAAACTGATAGGAAACAGGTAATACCCAGCACATCATTATCACCAGGATGTTTTCCCTGTATCACTCCATACTTCCTCTTAACCAATCAGATCTTGAATGTTTCCCCTCTTTTCATCTAGCCTACACCTTTCTACTGTACCCTCTGGAACTCATACCTTTGATTAGCCAAATTCACTCACCTTCTTCTTCAAACATTCCATCAATCTCCTGCCCTAACTACAATCTAAAGAGTCCCTTACCACACCAGTTTTTCTATGGGTGGCTTTTCTTTTATGGGACATACATTAGGAATGTGAGGTGGGTATCCTTCTTGCTCTCCATTTTCCCATATGAGCCATTGTTTTCAATCCTGGTGTTAAAAAAATCCCTGCTTATGCCATGAATAATGCTGCCCTTCCTCCAACTCACTTCTGTCATCTGCCAATATCCCCGTAATTTCCCCTCTGCCCACATTCATTAAAGATTGGCATTTGCTTCATTCCATAAGTTGGGTTGCTTTTGGCAGCATAGAACAGAAAATGTCAAGTCAATTGATGTAAACAATAAAGAATGTGTACTTGCTCACCCACAAGAAGAACTCTAGTGAAGGGATAGTTCCAGGCTGCTTGATTCAGTGACTCTGTAATAGCAGATCCAGGATATGTCTGTCTTTTTCTCTGCCATCCTAGCCATGACACCATCCTCAGCATGTTTTCTTAGTCCGGTTCCCCTCACAGTTGCAAAACATACATGTAAATTTACCTGTGCATTTTCTAACCTGTAGGCAAGGACAAGTAGAAGTCAAAATTATAACAGGAATCTTATCTAATGAGCATGGAATAAAAGTGAAGAAAATTCGTTATATGATTTAAATGTACAAAAATATTTGGCCAAGAAACATAGATATCTCTCTCACCACAATAAGTATGCTGGTTATCAGGTTTAGGTCTTTAGGCTGAAATACTACATGCTTTGGAAAGTATCTGGAGGGAGCTGCTCATGTTTGTCTCTGTGGCTTTTTCTATGTATGCATTCATAGTTGACCAGCTGCCCTTCTGTCTGACACATTATTTCTTTAGATATGCCAATGACTTCCATCAGGTTACAGTCAAGCCTTGCTGACAAGGGAGCCCTTCTGTCTTATTAAGACGTTACAGCACATCTCTGTTAATATTCATCTTATGTTAATTCAACAGTTTAACTCTCAAGGGCTATTTTAGTTCTTTCATTTCTAAGTCCTATACTTTGCTTGAGTGGGAGACAGTCTGATTCTAGAATAATCCTGCTCTACCGTGTACCATCTCTGAGCCAGTTTCATCATTTGCAAAATGAGGATTCCGAAGGTATGTACTTCATAAGGTTGTTGCAAAAACTAAACAAGACAATACAACAAAAACTGCTAGTGTGGCACCTGGCACATAGAAAGCCCTCAATAAATTTGTATGTTATCATTATTATCACAATATATTTTCTTCAGTTTTTTTTGTTTTAATATCAGGGAGAAGGCGAGGTTCAGAAACCCTAGAATGAAATAGCAGGATATAATAGAGAAACTGCAAGTAATTCAGTATGGTTATAGCATAGATATCATGGCAGATGAGCAGCCATCCAAATAAGCTGAAGAGATAGACATGAACCTGGTCATGCCAAGGAATTTTGACTTTATTTTGTATGTTGAAGGGGGGAGGGCACTTAAGAATTGTAATCAGAAGATACCAGGATCAGATTTGTATGTTCAAAAGTCATTCTGACAGTTGAATGCACAGCATGGATTACAAGAGCAACTGGAGGCATGGAGCCAGTGTGGCATCTATTACAATAACCTAGATCAGAGATAATGAGGCTCTGAGTTAAAAGAGAGTGCAAGGAGAGTTTGGGCTCCAATAATAGCAGAATAGGTTTTATCAGATTAGCCTTCCCACAGATAACAATAATAAACTCTAGACTAATCTTTTTTAAACCATGATTTGAAAAATGACCAACTACTTGAATGCATTATAGATTGAGTGAACAAAACCAGGCAGAAACTGGAAGAGATCTTACTCTTAAAAAGAAGAGAATCTCATAGGTTGAGATCCAAAATTATAGGTCCCATCCCCTGAGACCAATCCTCAGTTCTTGTGCCACAGAATGGCTTGAATTCAAGCCGGAAGTCCTATCATTTTTTCTTGAAGTGCCAGAAAACAGAGTTTGTACTTGCCAGAGCAGCTAATTGCAAAGGGAAGTCTGGTAAAAAGGGAACTATGGAGGGAGCTCCTAAAATCCTTGATTAACCCTGAACTTCACATGATTAGGGGTACTCCAAGGACCTGGCAAAAAACAACAGCTAGAAGGCTAAAATTCCTGAACAGAGATTTTAGATGCTGCCCACTGCAGGGAAGACAGAGTTTACAGTTTAAGTACTGCCAAGTCAAAGAGGTAAATACCCCAAAGTTTCCACTGAAATCCCAGAAGACAATTGACTTTGAAGTGGAGACTATATCTAAAGATAAGTGACTTACCCTAAGACTAAAGGTAAAATTGAAGCAGATACACCCTAAAAAAGGATAAAACCATGCCCCCCAAAAAGTTCAATATTATCAACCAATGATTTATTTGTCCACTAGAGCAAAAATCACTCCTTAGAGGATAAAACAAAATCTACAGCAGCCTCTACACTGTATAATCCATAAGGTCAAAGATAAAATAAAAATTAATCAACATGTGAAGAAAAGAAAATATGACCCAGTGTCAAGAGAAACAGAAGACAATATAAACCAACACAAGTTAAGTCATATTTTGGAATTGGTAAATAAGGAGTTTAAAGGTTTTTGGGTTACGGGTTTTGTTTTGTTTTTTGTTTTTGTAAACAGAAAAGGAAAAAGATGGCTGTAGTAATTGAATGAATAGAGAATCTCAACAGAAAAAAAATAGAAAAGATTAGAAGAAAACAAATGGGAGAGGGGCCTAAGATGGCCTAGACTTATTTCTCCTGAACAAGATGATATAGACTCAATGATAAGATAAACCCAGGAAATAATGCAAGGGGCAATCAAAAGAATTCTGAAAGGTGGAAAAAGACCCCAGGATTGGAGGAAATCTTGAGAGGACATATTATGATTGAACCCAAAAGAAGAAGGCTACCTATGACTAATGTCTACTGATTCCCTACCTAGCAAGAAAAGGAGGCCCAAGTAGAGTCACTTTTTCCCCAGATGGAATGGGAATCCTGATGACAACTCCAGATGAAACTGACAGCATCAACGGAAAATCAGTTGACAGTAAGGGGCCAGAAGAAGTATCATCATCAGGCCTGGTATTCCCAGTCCTCACCAAAGTAGCTGGGTGGCCTGAGCAAAGCAATTCCACTCCAAGTGGCGTAGCACAGGAGGTACTCTTCACCCATATGCGATGCCCTGGGGAAACTCCTTCTGCCTACTCAGCATTACCAGCAGAAGCCAGTGGAAGCTCCAATAGCACCAACTAAAACCAGCAGATAAAAATAGCATCACATAAGAAATGTAATGGAAGAGATAGTCTCTTCAACAAATGGCATTAGGAAAACTAGACAGCCACATGCAAAAGAATGAAACTGGACCACTTTCTTACACTATACACAAAAGTGAACTAAAAATGGATTAAAGACCTAAATGTGAGACCTGAAACCATAAAAATCCTAGGAGAGAGCAAAGGCAGTAATTTTTCTGACATCCACTGTGCAACACTTTTTTAGATGTGTCTCCTAAGGCAAGGAAAACAAAAACAAAAAGAAAAACAAACTATTGGGACTACATCAAAATAAAAAAGGCTCTTCGCAGCAAAGGAAACCATCAATAAAACAAAAAGGCAACCTACTGAACGGGAGAAGATATTTGCAAATGATATATTTGATAAGGGGTTAATATCTAAAATATATAATGAAAAAGATTGCCCTGTTAGAGAAAATGGGAGATGGCCATTATCTCAGTTTCAGTTCTCTCAGATACAGACTCTGAGACAAGAATTTGAGTGCAGTTAGTTTATTGGGAGATGTAGGAAATACCAGTAGGTCAGTGGGAAAATTGGTAAGATAAGCAAAGATGCCATGATAAGGACCTGAGAGTGCTAAACATAAGAGAAAGTATTGTTTCATTGTGTTATATTAAAATTAAGAACCTCTGTTTATTAAAAGTGTTACATACATCCAACAAAAGATTTTGTATCTATCATCTATCTGTCTATTTATCTATCTTTCTTTCACATTAATAAGTAAATGGAAAGTAATCTAAAAGAAAAATGAAAATATATGAATGGCCAGTAAACAGATGAAAATGTGCTTAACTTTATTAGTCATCAGGGAAATGTGAATTAAAAACCACAATATGATACTTATTCATACCTACTAGAATGGCAAAATGCAAAAGAATAATAAAATTAAGTGCCGACAATTCTAAAATTAAGTAGGGCAATTATAACTCTTACATTCTTCTAGTGGGAGGGTAAATTTGTACAAAATGTACAACACTTTGGAAAACTGACTGGATATACTAAAGCTCAATATATGCATATCTTATCACTTAACATTTCCACTTCTAGGTATATGCACAATAGAAATTACATATATATGTCCATCAATAGACATGTATAAGACAAGAGGCAATGTTTACAACCCAAATGTCCACAAATAGTTGAGTTGATAAATTGTATATCCACACTATGGGATACTATACAGCAATGGAGAATGAATGGATTATTGCTGCACACTACAACATGGATGGATGACTCTCACAAATGCAATATTGGGTGAAAATAGGTCAGGCATGAAAGAATACATAATATATGATTCCATCCTATAAAAATTTTAAAACAGATAAAATTAATCTATGCTGTTAGAAGTTAGGATAGCATTACCTTTGGGAGATAGTGACCAGGAACAAGATATAAGGTGGGAAAAGTTCTGGAGTAATGTTCTGTTTCTTGATCTGGGTGCTGGTTATAGGATGTGTCCTCTTTAAGAAAATTCATCAAGCCAAACACTAAGATATATGTGCTTTTCTGTTCATATTAAACTTCAATAAAAATTTACCTTAAAAATTGGATTGGAAAATAGAAAAATGAATGTGCTCCAGGTTTGGATATGAAAAAAAAAAACAAGTCATGAGAAGCTATTGGTATTTTAACATTAAATTATTTGTTGTTTTTAATTTTGTTGATAGTTTACCTTAAAATTGGTTATGTAATTGCTTAAAATTTAGATGATACTAAAAGTAAATCTAAAGACAAAACTGCATAGGGCCTTTTTAAAAAAGGATAATGTGATATTTGGTGGGCACCTCTCCTTCAACCAAAAAGGGTTCAAAATAAACCCCAAATTCTTCAATCTTTGCTTGGCTAGTAATTCATAGTTGCTAGTATTCATAAAGCAGCATCAACCCAGGGCTCTTCTTTTAAGCTTGGCTCCTATTTTAGTTCTTGGGGATTTCATTTGGTTCCTTTTGAGCTCAGCAATGTATTTAAAAGAATATTTATTAACTTTTATCCAGTATTTCTATTGTTTTTGTAGGTAGAAGTTATTGTCAGTATATCTCATACATAATGTTGCCAGAAATGGAAGGTGTATCCCTATTTTTATATTCTGATAACTCCCAAATTTGTCTCCCTGACCTCACCCCTCATATCTAAGAGATACCTCATATATCCTGTTTCACATTTTCACTTGGATATCTAATAGGCATCTCAAATATAATATGTTCAAAATAGAACTTCTGGTTTTCCCTTCAAACCAGTTCCTCCCAGTCTTCCCAGTCTCAGTGAGTTGTAGTACCATACACATATACACTAAAGCCAGAAATGTGGGTGTAATCCTAACTGCTTCCTTTTCTTTACATCAGCACATTCTTTCAAATCCAGTCCAAATTATATACAGAATTCTTTCATTGCTTTTCTTCTCTACTGTAACTCAATTCTAAGTCTCCACTATCTCCTGCCCAGCCTGTTCCCACAGCCTCCTTGATTGTTTACCTGCTTATACTCTTGACTCTTTCTGCACACAGAATTGATTGTATCAATCCCCAGCTTAAAACCGGCTCATACTCCTAGGATGAAACCCTAACTCTTTCTCTTGTCCTACAATGCCTAGACACCGATCCACAACTTGAAGAGGACTATTTAAGTGGATAACACATGGCCCATCTGTAAATGGGGATCTGCTACTCAGTTCCAACAGATTGTAACTTTGCCAAATGAGGACTCATTGTTATCAGATCTTTACATTTTTTCCCCCAAGAGAACTGGAAATCCAGGTCTAGATGTGAGATCTGATTTTTAATTATTGGCAAATAAAAACAAAATCAAAATAAACAAAAACATTGTTCAGACCAAATCACACCCCTTTGTCAGCCTCTAGGTTGCAACTAGCCTTGGTCTTAGATGATTGGGCCCCTGGTAGACTCTCCAGCTGGCTTTTTTTCTGACTGCCCCCCCAGGCTCACTAGGTATAGCAGACACTGTCAATGTTTTCTCATATCTCTCAGATCTGTCATTTCAGTGCACTTTTACTTTCTACTGACCAATGTCTGTATCATTGTGCCTGGCTGCTTTTTCTGGAGGCTTGGAAGGTCACTCTGCTCATGGAGAACAGTGATCAAACCAGTAACTCTGAGAGTTGGAGCATAAGTACTTCAACTCTTACTCTTTGAGTGGGGGTAATTTCAAGGCATGTTTTGTCCATTTCCAAGCACTTCCCTGAGGTATTAGGACTGTTACGCACTGTGTAGCTGGCTTATTAACATACCCTTTACCAGCTACCTTTCTTTCCCTGTGTCATTTTCCTGCGGACCTACTGGTATTCCCCACATCTCCCAATAAACTACCTGCACTCAAATCCTTGTCCTGGGGTCTGCATCTGGGAGAACTAAAACTGGGATAATGGCCATCTTCCATTTTCTTCAACAGGTACAACTTGTTCCTGCTGCAAGTCCTGCTTTTGTTGTTTCCTCTGCTTGCATGCTCTTCCCTCAGATGTTTGCATAATCCATCCCCCTTTTTTTAATCTTTTTTCCAGTTAAAAAGTCACCTCTACAGATATGTCATGCAAGACCACCCAAACTATAATAGTTCCTCTCTGTCTTTCACTGTCTATCAGTTTTATTTTTCCTGTGAACTTTTCACTCTCTGAAATTATCTTTTATATGTTAATTTACTTGCTTATGTGTTTATTGTCTATTTACCCTCAGTACTAGCTCCATGAGAACAGGAATTTTGTCTGACTTGTTCACTGCCCTACCGTGAGTGCAGGGCACTGAATAAAGGAGCAAATGGTGAATTTCCACAATTCTTGGATTTTCCTTAGTTCTTCCTCCCCTGATTCTCTGTTCTTAACCTGAGCCTTAGGATGCCACAAAGTCAGAGCATGTGGGCAAAGGGCTCTTCCTACTGGTGGGTAACCTGAATCCTCCTATCAGATTTGTGTCTTTAGAAGTGCCCGTGAGTATATTTCAGTTGTGAATCCCTTTCTTCTAAGTCTTAGTTATATCTTTGATTTATTTTTACTTCTTTGTATTACAGATCCCAATTTGCTTTGTTTTCTGCTCTCACTTTTCACATTGGCACATTGACAGTTGAAGCTGGAACGCCATTCCCAATTTCCTTCCCAGTCATTTTATTCTACAAATCACTGGGTGTCTCTCACTATTACTTTTCTGTCGCTGACATGCCTGCTGTTGTCTATAGTATCTGGTCTTATGGTCTGATATGGGCACATTTTGCACCCACCCCCATTTCCAGTTAAAGTCATCTTGATCAGATCGGCAAGTCTCCAGGCAACCACATTCTTCCCTAGTGAGATGCACTCGATCCTTAGCCAAAAGCCTATCATTTCAGTATCTTAAGCCATCATCCAAAAAACAAAACAGAACAAAACAAAACAAAAAACCCCAAAACCCACAAATCTGCACAGCTCCAACCCTTCCCTGCATCTCCAGCTGTGCTGGCTTCAGCCACCCCCACACCTGGCCTCAAGGGACCTCTGACCTCCCAAGCTAGCCCTGCAGCAGCTGAGATGTAGACAAATCCGATTTCCTTCGGTTCAGATGAGACAATATTGGAATTTCTCAAAAGGAAATTTGCTAGGAAACCAAGTGAAAAACAAACTGGAGAGATGAGAAAAAAATACAAAAGCTTAGGAAAAGATACATTACAGAGTCCCGATTCCTTATCCTGAGATAACTATTCCCTGACTACAGATTAGCTTGACTGGCACAGCTAACAGGGCACACAGGATATGAGAATATAATCCTTCAACCTTTCAAAAAAGGGTGATGGAAAATGGGGCAGGGGAGAAACTTGCAGGAAGGCAGAAAGAGTTTTTGTCTGTCTAGACTGTTTCATTCCATGAAAATGGTACCCGAAGACGTGTATAGGTTACTCCATCAGTTTTGGGAGGGGCAGGAAACCCCATTTACCAGCCCTTCTTGCCCTGAAAGCTTCCTACAACCTTGTTCAACTTGTTTATTGGTCTGATAGTTCTTTAGTGGATTCTTTAGGATTTTCTATATGCAAGATCATGTCATCTGCAAGTAGAGGTAGTTTTACTTCTTTTCCAATCTGCATGTCTTTTATTCAGTTTTTTCCTTATTTCCCTAGAACTTACAGTACAGTATTGAAAAGAATTGTCAAGAGTGGACATTTGTGTCTTGTTCTTGGCATTAACCGGAAGATTTCAGTCTTTTACCATTAAGTATGATGTTACCTGTTGGTTTCAGGTAGATGTAGCCTCACTAACTCTTACTGACCTATGCTTTACTGTAAAGCTCTGCTATACTTTTTGCATTTTCTTTCTTTGTTTTATTTTTAGCCTCCTTTACTTTTTGTACATTTTCTTTCAAGAAATCTAATTTATCTCTACAGTGGTGGAGAAATTAAGAGGAGGAAAGCTTGATTTTCTTACATTCCTTTGTTCAGCAAGCATTTATTAATTGCTTACTGTGTGTCAATACTGTCCTAGGTTCTTGGGAATACAACACTGAATAAAATAAAGTCTCTATCTTTATGGAGCTCACATTTTAGTGATGAATTAGATAGTAAGTAAATAGTAGATACAATTACAAAGATAGATAAGTTCTGAGAAGGAAGAAAGTTGGGTACTGTGGGGGCTATTTTATAGTGAGAGGTCGGGGAAGCTTCTCTGAAAAGGTGACATTTTGGGTAAGATCTGAATACTAATAAGAAGCAAGTTATTGAAAAAGCTTAGAAAAGAGCATTCCAGCAAAAGAAACAAGTGCAAAGGCCTAGGGACAGGAATAATCCTGATGAATGTGGGGGGAGGACAACTAAGAAGGAA
Organism: Mellivora capensis; assembly: GCA_004024625.1. Taxonomy (NCBI): domain Eukaryota; kingdom Metazoa; phylum Chordata; class Mammalia; order Carnivora; family Mustelidae; genus Mellivora; species Mellivora capensis. The sequence goes on along the minus strand of PISX010010999.1, from coordinate 37,644 downwards.
GCCCAATGTGGCTGGAACAGAGAGAAGAAGGGGGACAGTAGAAGATGAAGATGACAAAGAAATCATCAGGCAAGGACACTGGAATTTACTGAGTATGATGGGGAGATACTGGAAGGTGTTAAACAGGGGACACTGTAATTGAATTTAAGTTAGTAAAAAAACAAAAGCAAAAACAAAACACCTCTGGCTGATGTAGCTGTACATACTCTGAGTGTCAGGCTTTGTAAAGCTTAGGGTTCCTTTCAGTTGGTTCAGAAACTCAGGGTTGTTCAAGAGCCCCTGTTACCTCTGGAACCTCCCCTTATACAACAGCCAGAAAGATTCTTCTAAAAGGTAAGTCAGATCATGTCCTTTCCTTAAAACTCTCCCATTGCTATTTCTCTGAAGGTAAATACCCTCTCAATAGCCTTCAAGTCTCTACAATATCTGCCCCACCCCATGCCTCTCTGCCTTCCTCACCTATCACTCTCAACTTCCCTTACTGTCCTCAGCTTTCTTGGCTATTCCTCAAACAAGCCAAACATGCTCTCACCATAGGGCCTTTGTACTGGTGTTCCCTTTGTCTGGAATTTTTCCCTCCAGATATCTGCTCAAATACTGCCTTAGCAGAGAGGCCTTCCTTGACTGACACTGTTTCCTTTCTGACTTCATCTACCACTCTCACTTGTTTGCTTGCTCTACTCCAGACTGCTCTACATGGACCTGCTTGCTATTGTCCCTTGAGCTCAGCAAGTATACTTTCAAACCTGAGGGACTTTGCAACCCCCGCCTTTGCTCTAGGCATAATGGCCTTCATTTAGTTATAATACCAGTAAGACAGAAACTAGGGGTCAGACAAAAGGAAAAGTGTGAAGAAAGTGGCAAGATGATCTTGGAGTGATTTTCTGAGTCAGTTAGTATATGATGGTTACAGAAGCTTTTCTGATTTCAATTGTCTACTGAGAATTTTTTATTTTTGTGATCATAAAAGCACTAGATACACACAATAATAACTTTAGAAAATAAAAAAAATGTCTGGCATTTTCTCAAAAAGTTAAATATAGAGTTACCATATAACTTAACAATTCCTGTCCTAGGTATCTACCTGAGAGAAATAAAAATATATGCCCAAACACTTATACACTAATATTTATAACACCATTATTCATAATAACCAAATAGTGTGGAAAACCCAAATGTCCATCAACAGATGAATGGTTAAACAAAAGTGGTATATCTTTAAAACAAAATATTATTGGCCATAAAAAGGGATAAAGCACTGATACATGGTACAACATGCATGAAACTTGAAAACATTATGCTAAGCGAAAGAAACAAGTCACAAAGGCCGCATATTGTTTGACTGTACTTATATGAATTGTCCAGAAAAGGAAAATCCATAGAGATAAGACAGAAAGTTAATTAGTGGAATCATGGGGAATGATTACCAATGAGTATGGCATTTCTTTTGTAAAGAATGAAAACATTTTAAAATTGATTGTTGTGTTGGTTGCACAGTTTTGTTGATACACTAAAAACCACTGAATTGTAAACTTGAAACTGGTGACTTTTTATGGTATGTGAATTATATATCAATAAAGCCATCATTTAAAATAAGAACTATTTAAAGATTTCAATATCCACGTTCCCTCAAGAATCATACCCTCTGGTATATTTTGAGGGGGGAAAGGAGGTTTGTCTGTCTACTTCTGAGTTGTACAGTGAGTACTGCTTTTCTGTTCCACGTCTTTATCCTTGCTACTCTTTCCGTTTGCTTCAACCTGCCACCACCTGTACATCCTGAACTATAATTCCCTCTGAGTTAATGTTGATACCTCTGCAGAGGCCTCACTGAGTGGGAAGACAAGGTACAGGACACCCCCTTTAAAGCCCTATCCCTTTTTTCAGTGCAGTCCACCACAAAAGGCTGAATGTGCATATTGGACTTTACTGAAGATTTGGAATGATGGAGGGAAGTTACATTTTCCCCAAGAGGAAAGGCCAAGGCAGAGCTACTCACTTTGTGTTCACAGTCCTAATGATCCCTGAACTCAAGCTAATGCCTTTGGGTTTCCAACAACAGGCTTTGTCTCTATCACTGTAGACTTCTCTGGACCTTTTGGGTTAGTGGCATTTATCATGAATCTACTAACCTCCTAAGGGGGTACAGTTGAGAGGCAGATAGTTACAGTAGTCCTCTCTTCTGCATTTTCAATTACCTGTAGTGAACAGTGGTCTGGAAGCCGATGACCCTCCTCACGTGTGGCCAGAAGGTCACAAGTAGCCTAATGCTACTAGTTACAGTGCCTACGTCATTCACCTCATTTCATTTCATTACATAGTCATTTTATCATTCTCATCATCGCAAGCAGAATGAGTAGAGTACAATATGATTTTTAGAGGGAGAGACCACATTGATATAAGTTTTATAATAGTATATTGTTTTAATTGTTACATTTTATTATTAGTTATTGTTGTTAATCTCTTATTATGCCTAATTTATAAATTAAACTGTATCATAGGTATGCATGTACAGGGAAAAAACATAGTATACATAGGTTCAGTACTATTTCATGGTTTCAGGTATCCATTAGGGGTTTTGGAACATAGCTCCTATGGAGAAGGGGGGATCACTGTTATGGAAAGACAGTTTGTTCCTTACACATAGGTAGCTCCCTCAGAAAAGATTCCATGATATTTCTAGCCACATTACATCCATGACTTGATAGAACATGTCAATACCGCTCTTTTCTGCCTTTTCTACGGGTAAAAGTCAGTAAGCCATGATTCCATCACATTCTACTGACCTATTTACTTATATGAACAATCTTACCTTGAGGCTATGTTTTCAAGAAGGAGTCTTATCTGAGACAAACTAGCCTAGACCACTGAACCAGCCATACTCTTGGACACACTAGAATTAATAGCCTGCTGGTCACTTGACTTTATCTCTTGGTTATACTGATATAGAGACTAATACATAATATATCTAAGACAGTACATGAGGATATAGGTTGGAGAGAGAGATATTCTTAGTTGATAACATCTTAATGAGCAGGCCACAAGAGGACACTGTGCTTCATGGTCTGAACCCATATCTAGAAAACATTTTAGCTGCTAGTGCCAGGAAAATAGGGTAGGCTCAAGTACAACCTTAATTTTATCTGAGCCTCACATTGAGTCAGGAGATATCCTGGTTGTCAAGGAAACTGTAGAGAGCATAGTGGTACCCAGTTAAAAACAATGTAGACTTGGTCTTTGGGAATATTGGGGAATTGGGTCTAATAGGCCCAGCTGCCAACCTGGCTCAGGCCTGCCCTAGTCCTGGCAGAATTTATTTAAAAAATTCCAATTGTTCTCATGCCAAAGTGCACACAGAAAATTATAACATTTGTATAGTGCAGTGGGTTAAATGGAGACTACTCATAGTCAGAGTTGGCTTCTCCAAGCTCCAGTTGCCTCAGGCTCTGCCCAGCCACCTAAGGCTGAGGGCATTAATATCTGTGTTGAACTCACATGTTGGGAAGCTCTGCTTTATTGAAGGGCATTTGCTTCTGATGGCACCTATACCCTTGAAGCTCAGAGATAATATAAACCATCCCTCCCTGACCATGTGCCTGTTTGACCTTAGGCATATCTATCTTGAGACCTACAAACATTTCCTAGAGGAACTGAGACCCTGAACTTCATCTCTAAGTGTTGCCAACATTATCACCTTAGGACCAGGTTTGTGAACAGATAACCCACCTTGCCAAGTAAATTGTCACCTACTTGGGAAATGTTTTCAGAACAGGAAATGGAAATTCTAGTCCTTATCAGAACTTCAACCGATTTTCAGGTCTTTTTTCTTTTTTTAAGATTTTATTTATTTTTAGAGAAAGAGAGAGAGTGTGAGTTAAGGAGGGACACAGGGAGAGAATCTCAAGCAGACTCTGTACTGAGAATGAAACCCAATGTGGGGCTCGATCCCTCAACTCTGAGATCATGACCTGAGCTGAAATCAAGAGTCAGATGCTCAAACGACTGAGATACCCAGGTGCCCCTTGTTTTTGGGTCTTATAGTCAGGATGCTCATCTTTGAAAAGTGAATGTACTTACACTCTGATATTGGAGTCTAGACACAAGTATCCATGTATAATATCTATGGCAGAGGTTTATTAAATCTTCAAATTCCTCCATGGGCATTGGCTTTTTTTTTTTTTTTTGGTAAAAGACTAAATGAGAAGATTTCCGGTTATGGCAAGTCTCCAGTGGTTAAAGGCAATGGTGTTATAAAAGGAGCCTAGGTATTTATAAACCTGAACCTGCTGGGTACCTATGGATAGAGTTAGAAGGGTTAAAAATGTCATTTCAGAACCACTGGAGGGTAATATAAGGTATTATATTAGTAATATAATTGCTATGAATTAACCTTTATTGTTCTGTCACCTAAACAATGAGATCTTTTATTCTTTTTGGATCTAGGGACCTAAATTTATATTAATTTCCTCCCTAAACCTGTTTTCCCTTTTAGTTGTTGGTCTGTTATATTGAGATACTACAGCAGCACCACCTGCAGGTCATACTGAAGAAATGCATATTGAAAGCTTGGAATTTGAATTTTAGATTTCTGACTGAGAGATAGAGTAGCAATTTTCAAATCTTGCTGTGCATCAGAATGGCTAAGAAGCAAAAAAAAAAAAAATCCCCCCAAAAGGAATACAAAGACAAACAAAAAATCCTTGGGCTTAACTTAGATCTCCTAAATCAGAAATTCTGGGGATGGAGACCAGGATTAACTTTAATTATTTTAAAATAGTTCTGAAGCCACTGAGTTTTGGGAATCATTGGTTCACTTAAGAGTGGACAAAGTTCCTACAGTACTTGAATAGCAACCCCTGAAATGATCAAGAACATATGACAAATTTGGGGCATACAGGCTATCATTGCAAGTTTATAACCCTTGTCTCAAGCCCAGTGATGTCTCTCACCATTATTTGTACAAGGCAATGAGGCATCATTGGACTGTGGGAGTGGTGGAGAATTTTTTATTTTTAGAATTTTATATTTTAAATTAACACATAGGATTTCTAGTTTCTAATCTGGTATATAAGGAACTTAGAAGTCACCACACCATCCTGGCAAATAAAAAGATGAAGAAACTGAAAAATCAACAACTCTTCTTTGAACTGTCAGAGGAGTGAGATCAACAGGAAGAATGCTGCCTACAAAATTGGACAGAGAGTTAGACAGGTAGAAAGAGAGACTCACAACCTACCAGCACAGAAACTAATAAGTAGACATCTCTGTGGGAGCCAGTGGCAGGGTAGGAAATCTGAACTCTAACTGATGAATTACTGGAGACTTACAGTGACAAGTCTGAAAGTTAGAAACCACAGGGGGACCAAGTAATAGTAGGGCCCCTATGCTTCTGAGGAGTTTAGTAGTAAATATCAGGGGAAAAAATCCCTTGTGCTTCCAGCAAGAGGAGAGGAAAAGGAACCATCTTGAAATATACCAGAGTACTCTGAAGGTATGCCTTCAGGACAAATTACTTAACCAGAACCTAATGTGCTGGGATATTAACACAACCTAAATTACCAGAAGAGACTATCCAACCCTAGCCAGCACTCATCTTCCATGTGTGAGAAGGGAAATACCCAACTCCAGTCCCCTCTAACCCTCTTGTTCCACCTAAGTGAGGGGGAGTGACTGAGAAACACTGGTGAAGTTCACAGTTTAGAATTGTAGGTTGAACAAAAGATTGAGACCTAATAATAAGACTATAGAACACTTCCCCCCCCACCTTACCACTATTTTACTAAAGGTTTATTTACCACAGTTCCTTTCATTCAGTACATCATATCTACCTTTCAACAAAAAAAAAATTACAAGACATACTAGTTTGAGGTATTTTTCCTCTAGATTTACTTTGTTGAGAGTTTTTTTTTTTTTATCATGAATGGCTATTGTAATTTGTCAAAACCTTTTCTGCATCTATTGAGAGGATATTATGGTTTTTATCCTTTCTCTTGTTAGTATGATTTATCTTGTTGATTGATTTGCAAATATTGAATAACCCTTGCATCACTGGACTAAATCCCACTTGCTCATGGTAAATAGTTTTTTTAATGCATTTTTGGATTTGGTTTGCTAATACTTTGTTGAGAATTTTTATATCTATATTTATCAGAGGCTTGTAGTTTTCTTTTTTTGTAGTGTCTTCATCTGATTTTGGTATCAGGGTAATGCCGACCTCATAGAATGAATTTGGAAGCTTTCTTTCACCTGACACCTGTCAGAATGGCTAAAATTTAAAAACACAAGAAATAACAAGTGTTGATGATGACGTGGGGAAAACAGAATTGTCATGCATTGTTCTTAGGAATATAAATTGATGCATCCACTGTGGAAAACATTATGGAGTTTCCTCAAAAAATTAAAACTATAATTACCATATAATCCAGTAATTCCACTATTGGGTATTTACTCAAACAAAATGAAAACATTGATAAAAAGATATGTGCACTGCTATGTTTATTGCAGCATTATTTACAATAGTTAAGATATGAATGCAATCCAAGTGTCCATCAATAGATAACATATATAACAAACAGATCATGGGTGTTGCAGAAGGGAAGGAGCCCTGGATGGAGAAAAGCAAGAGAGAATGGAGTGCACAGGAATATGTATAAGGAGAACACTTACCCAAAGCCATTGGCTGGGAGAACAAGAGGGGCTGAATTTGGAGTTTTTGCAACCAGCCAGACGCAAAGACTGGATTTTTGGAGATCTGTGGGTTTGGCTGGATATAGACCTGAGGGCACTGCCCTACTCCTAGAAAGAAGGCAGATAAGCAAGCCTAGGGCAGATGGCATAAACTGAGGATCATCTAAGGCACAAGGGGGAGGGGACTGGTCCCTCTTCTTGGAGCATATCTGTGGGAAATGGCAATACCTCTCTGGGGCCAAAGGAGCCTATAGGCACAATTTCCCTCTTCTGCCCCTCAGCATAGGCACAGAGACATCTTCTGAGGTTGGCTAACCTGGATACTGGCTGTTTAGCCTGCTTTGTTCTAAATCCCACATCCTTGGGCTCTGGGATGACTGCCCTTCTGGGTGAAACATGCATTGGTCTGAGTGCGGCAAAACCCTCACCCAAAAGGACAGTGCAGGTCCCTGTCACACCAGGTTCCTAAAGATTTTTTTTAAAGATTTTATTTATTTATTTGACAGAGAGAGAGATCACAAGTAGGCAGAGAGGCAGGCAGAGAGAGGGGGAGAAGCAGGCTCCCTGCTGAGCAGAGAGTCCAATGTGGGCCTCGATCCCAGGACCCTGAGCTCATGACCTGAGCTGAAGGCAGAGGCTTAAGCTACTGAGCCACCCAGGCACCCAAGATTGGGGTTTTAAAAGTCAGCAGGCTTGGGCTGGGATAGAACCCGAAGTGCACTGCTCTGCTCCAGGCAGACAAGCAACTCAGAGACAGATAGTGTGAAAATAGTGATCTGAAAAATGCCTAGGATGCATGATCGGGAATTATTTGTTTTTCTGAGGGAGTTTCCCTGAGAGGAGCAAGTATGGACTCCCCTTTCTGGGGACAAAGGAGCTACTGGTGACATTTCCCTCCTTTGCATAGCACCAACACTGGCTGCCTAACCTGCTTACACGAGGTCCTGCACACCTGTGCAAGGCTATACTGCTTTCCTTGGGCAGGTGTGCCTAAGTACCAGTGCAGCAGGCCCCTTCCCTAGAAGGGCAGCACAAACACCCTCACACACCATGTTTACTGACCGTAGGGTTCTGCAAAGCTTCAGTTCTAGTGGAAATAGAATCAGGTATCATCTAACAAGCAGACCAGAGCACACCTAGTTAAAACTAATTACATTCTGGCCAAGGTCCAAACACTGTCCACTACAGGCAAGGAGAACCTCTTTAGAAGACTGACCTGAGGGACAGAGCAGTCAAGACACAGCAGCAGAGTCCATGCAGTACACACCAGAGACACTTCCTGAAGTCTCAGACACTGGACGTTGTATGATATTTTCTTCATAAAGCTATTACTCAGGGCCAGGAAACATAACAGGATTTTCTAACACACACAAGAACACAGAGACCTAGACAAAATGTCAAGATGGCAGAATTTATCCCAAAGGAAGGAACAAGAAAAGGTCATGGCCAGAGATCTAATTGAAACAGATATAAGTAATATGCCTCATGCAGAATTTAAAGCAACACTTATAAAAATACTTGTAGGGCTTGAGAAAAACATGGAAGACATCAAGGATATCCTTACTGCAGAGACAAAAGAGCTAAAAAACAATCAGGCAGAAATGAAAAATGCACTGAGTTTTGAAACAGACTGCATGTAATGACCACAAGGATGGAAGAAACAGAGGAACAAATAAGTAATATAGAAGATAGAATTATGGAAAATAATGAAACTGAACAAAAGAAAGAATGATGGAGCATGAGAGCAGACTTAGGTAACTCAGTGACTCCATCAAACATATAACCACTCATTTCACAGGAGTTCTAGAAGAAGAAAAAATGGGGGGAGAAGTTTTATTTGATGAAATACTAGCTGAAAACTTCTTTAGTCTGGGGAAGGATGAGCCATCCAATTCCAGGAGGCACAGAGAACTCCCATCAGAATCAATAAGAGCAGGCCAACACCAAGAAATATTATAGTTAAATTTGTAAAATATAGTGGTAAAGAAAAAAATCTTAAAAACAGCAAGACAAACACATTCCCTAGCTTACAAAAGAAGACCCATAAGGTTGGCAGCAGATCTTTCCACAGAAACTTGACAATCCATAAGAGAGTGGCATGATATATTCAGTGCTGAATGGGAAAAATCTGCAGCCAAGAATAGTGTATCCAGCAAGGCTATCATTCAGAATAGAAGGAAAGATAGAGTTTCCCAGGCAAACAAAAACTAAAGGAGTTTGTGAACACTAAAACAGTCTTACAAGAAATAATAAAGGGGAATCTCTGAGTGAGAAGGAAAGACCAAAAGTGACAAAGACTAGAGAGAAATAGAGAAAATCTCCAGAAACAATGACAAAACAAAGAATAAAGTTACATATCTATCAATAATTACTATCTATCTATATATCATATCTACCAATAATTACATACCTATCAATAATTACTCTGAATGTAAATAGACTAAATACTCAATCAAAATACATAGGGTGTCAGAATGGTTAAAAATAAAAGACCCAACTGTATGTTGCCTAGGAGGGACTGATTTTAGACCTAAAGACAACTGTAGATTGAATGTTAGGTGATAGAGAAATATATATCATGCAAATGGATGTCAAAAAACCTGGAGTAGCAACACTTATATCAAACTGATTTTATTCATTCATTCATTCATTTATTCATTTATTAAAAGATTTTATTTATTTATTTGACAGAGAAAGAGAGGGAATTCAAGCAATGGGAGTGGGAGAGGGAGAAGCAGGCTTCCCACTGAGCAGGGAACACGATGTGGAGTTTAATCCTACGACCCTGGGATCATGACCTGAGCCAAAGGCAGACGCTTAATGACTGAGCCACCCAGGTGTCCCTGTTCATTTATTTTTAAGAAGACTCCACACCCAGCATGGAACCCAACATGGAACTTGAACTCACAACTCTGAGATTAAGACTTGAGCTCAGATCAAGAGTTGCATGCTTGACCAACTGTACCCCAGACAGACTAGATTTTAAATCAAAGACTATAGCAAGAGATGAAAAAGAGCCATATATCACAATAAGGGGACTATCCAATAAGAAGATCTAATGACTGTAAATACTTATGCCTCCAACATTGGAGCCCCTGAATATATAAAACAATAACAAACATAAAGGAACTCATTGATAATAATACAGTAATAGTAGGGGACTTTAATACCCCACTTCCATCAAAGGACAGGTCATCTAAGCAGAAAAATCTACAAGGAAACAATGGCTTTTAATGACACACTGACAGATGTACTTAACAGATATATTCAGAACATTTCATTCTAAAGCAACAGAGTATACATTCTTTTTAAGTGCACATGGGACATTCTCTATAATAGATCACATACTAGGTCACAAATTAGGCCTCAACAAGTGCAAAAAGACTGAGATCATACTATGCATCTTTTCTGACCACAATGCTGTGAAAGTTGGAGTCAAACAGAAGAAAAAAAATTGGGAACAGCACAAATACATGGAGGTTAAAGCACATATTAGTAAAGAATGAATGGGTCAACCAGGACATTAAAGAAGAAATTAAAGAATACATGGAAACAAATGAAAACACAATGGTCCCAAACTTTTGGAACACAGTAAAGGTGGTCCTAAGAGGGAAGTATATAGGAATACAGGCCACTTTAAGAAGCAAGTAAAATCTCAAATTAAAAAAAACCTAGCTTTACACCTAAAGGACCAAAAGAAAGAACAATAAACAAAGTGTAAAGCCAGCAGAAGAAGGGAAATAATAAAGATTAGACCAGAAATAAGTGATATGGAAACTAAAAAAGGCAGTAGAACAGATCAATGAAACCAGGAGATGGTTCCTTTAAAAAAGTAATAAAATTGATAAAGCCCTACCCATTTATCAAAAAGAAAAGAGAAATGACCCAAATAAATAAAATTGCAAATGAGAGAGGAGAAATAACAATACCACAGAAATACAAACAGTTATAAGAGACATTATGAAAAACTATATGCCAACAAACTGGACAATCTGGAAGCAATAGATACATTCACAGAAACATATAAACTACCAAAACTGAAAGAGGAAGAAACAGGAAACTTGAATAGACCAATAAGCAGCAAAGAAATTGAATCAGTAATCAAAAAATCTCCCAACAAACAATAGTCCAGGGCCAGATGGCTTCACAGGTGAATTCTACTAAACACTTAAAGAGTTAATACCTATTCTTCTCCAATGATTCCAAGAAAGAGAAAAGAAAGGATAACTTCCTAACTCATTCTATGAAGCCAACATTACCCTGATTCCAAAGCCAGATGAAGACTCCACTAAAAAGAACTATGGGCCAGTATCCCTGATGAATGTGGAGGCAAAAATTTTTAATAAAATACTAACAGTACATTAAAAGAATAATTCACCATGATCAAGTGGGACTTATTCCTGGGCTGCAAGGGTGGTTCAGTATTCACAAATCAATCTCATGATACACACATTAATAAAAGAAAGGGTAAGAACCATATGATCCTTTCAATAGATGCAGAAAAAGCATTTGACAAAGTACAACATCCATTCATGATAAAAACCCTCAACAAAGTAGGCTTAAACAATGGGCCTCAAAAGTAAGCTGGGTTAGCAATCCTCATATCAGACAAATTAGATTTTGAGCTAAAGACTGTACTTAGAGATACAGAAATATACTCTATCATTCTTTTTTAAGGATTTTATTTATTTATTTGACAGAGAGATATATCATGAGTAGGCAGAGAGGCAGGCAGAGAGAGAGAGGAGGAAGCAGGCTCCCCGCTGAGCAGAGAGCCTGATGCAGGGCTCAATCCCAGGACCCTGAAATCATGACCTGAGCTGAAGGCAGAGGCTTAACCCACTGAGACACCCAGGTGCCCACAAACTGAGGGTTTTAAATGGAAAGGTGGTGGGGAGATGCGTTAGCCTGGTAATGGGTATTAAGGAGGGCATGCGTTGCATGGAGCACTGGGTGTTACATGTGAACAACGAATCATGGAACACTACACCAAAAACAAATGATGTACTGTATGGTGAGTAACATAACATAATAAAAAAAAGAAGTAGGCTTCCCCTCTAGGGAACATACCTGAACATAGGCTATATGAAAACCCCACAGTTAATATCAGCATCATAGGGGAATAACAGAGATTTTCCCCTATGGTCAGAAACAAAATAGGGATTTCCACTCTCACCACTGTTGTTTAGCACAGAACTGGAAGTCTTAGCCCCAGCAATCAGACAACAAAAGAAATACAAGGCATCCAAATTGTCAAGGAAGAAATAAAACTTCACTCCTGCAGATGATGATACTCTATTTAGAAACCCTGAAAGATTCCACCAAAAATGTGCTGGAACTGATACATGAATTCAGTAAAGTCTCAGGATACAAAATCAATGTACACAAATCTGTTGCATTTCTATACATCAATAATAAAGCAAGATAAAAATATTCTACAGAGTAAAGGAAACAATCAACAAAACTGAAAGGCAACCTATGGGATGGGAGAAGATATTTGGAAATTACATCTGATAATGAGTTAATATCCAAAATATATAAAGAACTTACAAAACTGAACACCCTAAAAATAAATAATCCAGTTTTTAAAAATGGGCAGAAGACATAAATAGACATTTTTTAAAAGAAGACCTACAGATGGCTAACACACACATGAGAAGTGCTCAGCATCACTCATCATCAGGGAAATACAAATCCAAACTACAATGAGATATTACTTCACACCAGTCAGAATGCCTAAAATTATTAGCACAAGAAACAATAGATGCTGGTGAGGATGTGGAGCAAGGGGAACCCTTTTGCACTGTTGGTGGGAATCCAAACTGGTATAGGTGCTCAGGAAAAGAGCATGGAGGTTCCTCAAAAAGTAAAAATAGAACTACCCTATAATCTGGCATTTGCACTACTAGATATTTAACCAAAGGATACAAAAATACTGATCTGAAGGGATACCTGCACCCCAATGTTTATACTAGCTTATCAGCAATAGCTAAATTATGGAAAGAGCCCAAATTCCCATTGATTGGATAAAAAAGATATATGTAGATAATGCAATATTATTCAATCATAAAAAGAATTAATTCTTGCCATTTATAGCAATATGAATAGGGCCAGAGAGTATTATACAGAGTGAAATAAGTCAGATAGACAAAGACAAATACCATATAATTTCACTCATATGTGGAATTTAAGAAAAAAGGAGATGAACATATGGGAAAAAAAGAGAGGCAAAGCAGAAAACATACTATAGAGAACAAACTGAAGGGAAGTGGGCAGTGTGATGGGTTAAATGGGTGGTGGGTATTAAGGAGGGCGTCTGTTGTGTTGAGCACTCGGTGTTGTATATAAGTGATGAATCACTCAATTCTACTCCTGAAACCAATATTAAATTATATATTAACTAACTATAATTTAAATAAAACATTTTTTTAAATGGATTTAATGGAAAAAGTAGATGAGTACAAGAATGGACAAATAATGTAAACAGAGAGATATAAGTTCTTTTTAAAAAAGATTTTATTTATTTGAGAGAGAGAGAGCAAGCTAGAGAGAGCACGAGTGGGAGGAAGGGCAGAGGGAAGATAAGCAGACTCCAAACTGAGCAGGGAGTCTGATATGGGACTCAATTCCAGGACCCCAGGGTCAGGACCTGAGCTGTAGGAAGATGCTTAACTAATTGAGCCACCCAGGGGCCCAAGAGACATATAAATTTTAAGAAAAAATGCTATAGATCAAAAACACTGTAACAGAAATGAAGCATGCCTTTGATGGGCTCATTAATAGGTTGTACATTGCTGAGGAAAGAAACTCCAAGCTTGAGAATATGACAATATAAACTTCCAAAATTGAAAACAAAGGGGAAAAAAGACTGGGGGGAAAACCCCAAACAGAATATCCAAGAACTGTGGTATAGCTACTAAAGAAGTAATATACTAATAACTAGAATATTAAGAGGGAAAAAAGAGAGAAAGGAATAGAAGCAACGTTTAAAGCAATAGTGACTGAGAATTACCCCAAGTTATTGTCAGATTCCAAACCACAAATCCAGGAAGCTCAGAGAACACCAAGTACATAAAAGTTAAAAATAAATTACAACTAGGCATATCATATTCAAACTTCAGAAAACCAAAGATAAAAAAAAATTTTCTAAAGAAGCTGGAGGCAAAAAACCTTACCTGTAGACAAGCAAAGATAAGACTTACATATGACTTTTCAGAAAGCATGTAAGCAAAAATAGAGTCCATTGACTGATGAATGGATAAAGAAGATGTGGTTCATATATACAATGGAATATTACTCAGCCATTGGAAAAGATGAATACCTACTATTTACATCAACATGGATATGCTGGGTATTATGGGTATTATGGGTATTATGCTAAGTGAAATAAGTCAAACAGAGTAAAACAATTATCATATGGTTTCACTCATATGTAGAATATAAGAAATAGTGCAGAGGATCATAGGGGAAGGGAAGGAAAACTGAATGTGAAAATATCAGAGAGGGAGAAAAACCATGAGAGACTCTTGATTCTGGGAAACAAACTAAGGGTTGTGGAAAAGGAAGTGAGTGGGGGAATGGGGTAACTGGGTGATGGGCATTAAGGAGGGCACATGATATGTTGAGCACCGGGTGTTATATACAACTAATGAATAAAAAACTTATGATATACTATATACATACCTTGAGATAATTGTTACTCAAATCATCTAGTCTATAATATTTTTGTTACAGCAGCCCAAACAGATTAAGACACTGTATTGTATGGTAAATGTGTGTTTAAATTTTTAAGAAACTGCTACCTGTTTTACAGAGTAACTGTGCCATTTTGCATTCCCATAAGCAATGTATGTTCCACAATCTCCACATCCTCGCTAGTACTTGGTATTGTCAGTATACATATTTTTACTTTTAGCAATTCTAATAGGTATATAGTGGTGTCTCAACACGTTCTTAATTTGCTTTTCTGTAAAGATGTCAACTATCTTTTTTAAGCTTATTTGCCCTTCATATATCCTTTTTGGTGAAGTCTCTTAAAGATTTTTTTGATTGGGTTGTTTTCTTTTTTTTTTAATTTTTTAATTGCTTTATAAACATATAATGTATTATTAGCCCTAGGGGTACAGGTCTGTGAATCACCAGGTTTACACACTTCACAGCACTAACCATAGCACATACCCTCCCCAATGTCCATAACCCCACCACGCTCTCCCTCCCCCCTCCCCCAGCAACCCTCAGTTTGTTTTGTGAGATTAAGAGTCTCTTATGGTTTGTCTCCCTCCCAATCCCATCTTGTTTCATTTATTCTTTTCCTACCCCCCCAAATCCCCCACATTGCATCTCCACTTCCTCCTATTAGGGAGATCATATGATAGTTGTCTTTCTTCGATTGACTTATTTCACTAAGCGTAAT
Organism: Mellivora capensis; assembly: GCA_004024625.1. NCBI lineage: Eukaryota > Metazoa > Chordata > Mammalia > Carnivora > Mustelidae > Mellivora > Mellivora capensis. The sequence continues at coordinate 22,544 of PISX010010999.1, read as the reverse complement.
ATCCTCTAGTTCCATCCATGTCATTGCAAATGGCAATATTTCATTTCTGTTGATGGCTTCATAGTATTCCATTGTGTATATACACCACATCTTCTTTATCCATTCATCTGTTGATGGACATCTAGGTTCTTTCCATAGTATGGCTATTGTGTACATTGCTGCTATAAACATTTGGGTGCACGTGCCCCTTCGGATCACTACGTTTGTATCTTTAGGGTAAATACCCAGTAGTGCAATTGCTGGGTCATAAGGTAGCTTTATTTTCAACTTTTTGAGGAACCTCCATGCTGTTTTCCAGAGCGGTTGCACCAGCTTGCATTCCCACCAACAGTGTAGGAGGGTTCCCCTTTCTCCACATCCTCACCAGCATCTGTCATTTCCTGACTTGTTAATTTTAGCCATTCTGACTGGAGTGAGGTGGTATCTCATTGTGGTTTTGATTTGTACTTCCCTGATGCTGAGAGATGTGGAGCATATTTTCATGTGTCTGTTGGCCACCTGGATGTCTTCTTTGCAGAAATGTCTGTTCATGTCCTCTGCCCATTAGTTGATTGGATTATTTGTTGTTTGGGTGTTGAGTTTGCTAAGCTCTTTATAGATTTTGGATACTAGCCCTTTATCTAATATGTCATTTGCAAATATTTTCTCTCATTGTGTGAGTTGTCTTTTGGTTTTGTTAACTGTTTCCTTTGCTGTGCAAAAGCTTTTGATCTTGATGAAGTCCCAAGAGTTCATTTTTGCCCTTGCTTCCCTTGCCTTTGGTGATGTTCCTAGGAAGAAGCTGCTGTGGCTGAGGTCGAAGAAGTTGCTGTCTGTGTTCTTCTCAAGGATTTTGATGGATTCCCTTCTTACATTGAGGTCCTTCATCCATTTTGAGTCTATTTTCATGTGTGGTGTAAGGAAATGATCCAGTTTCATTTTTCTGCATGTGGCTGTCCAATTTTCCCAACACATTTGTTGAAGAGGCTGTCTTTTGTCCATTGGACATTCTTTCCTGTTTTGTCAAAGATGAGTTGACCATAGAGTTGAGGGTCAATTTCTGGGCTCTCTATGCTGTTCCATTGATCTATGTGTCTGTTTTTGTGCCACTACTATACTGTCTTGATGATGACAGCTTTGTAATAGAACTTGAAGTCCGGAATTGTGATGCCACCAACTTTGGCTTTCTTTTTCAATATTCCTTTAGCTGTTCAAGGTCTTTTCTGGTTCCATATACATTTTAGGATTATTTGATACATTTCTTTGAAAAAAATGGATGGGATTTTGATAGGGATTGCATTAAATGTGTAGATGGCTTTAGGTAGCATAGACATTTTCACAATATTTGTTCTTCCAATCCAGGAGCATGGAACATTTTTCCATTTCTTTGTGTCTTCCTCAATTTCTTTCATGAGTACTTTGTAGTTTTCTGAGTATAGATTCTTTGCCTCTTTGGTTAGGTTTATTCCTAGGTATCTTATTGTTTTGGGTGCAGTTGTAAATGGGATTGACTCCTTAATTTATCTTTCTTCTGTCTTGTTGTTGGTGTAAAGAAATGCAACTGATTTCTGTGCATTGATTTTATATCCTGACACTTTACTGAATTCCTGTACAAGTTCTAGCAGTTTTGGAGTGGAGGCTTTTGGGTTTTCTACATATAGTATCATATCATTAGCAAAGAGTGATAGTTTGACTTCTTCTTTGCCAGTTTGGATGCCTTTAATTTCTTTTTGTTGTCTGATTGCTGAGGCTAGGACTTCTAGTACTATGTTGAATAGCAGTGGTGATAATGGACATCCCTGCCGTGTTCCTGACCTTAGCGGAAAAGCTTTCAGTTTTTCTCCATTGAGAATGATATTTGCGGTGGGTTTTT